>JAAALK010000287.1:66249871-66468160 GCA_019279435.1 Zizania palustris | reverse complement strand
TTGAGAAATTGCATGGTCCACAATTGAATTATTTTACCTATGATAAGGAATTATATGCCTTAGTGCGTGTGCTTGAAACTTGGCAACATTACCTTTTGCCTAAGGAGTTTATTATACATTCTGATCATGAAGCACTAAAATATTTGAGAAGGCAAGCTGAACTTAACCTGAACCGTGGACATGTTAAATGGGTTGAATTTATTGAATCTTTCCCATACATTGTGAAATACAAGAATGGCAAAGAAAATGTGGTTGCTGATGCATTGTCTCGAATGGTGTTCTTTTATCTCAACTTGATATTAACGTTCCAGATTTGGAAAATTTGAAAGATTTGTATGTTGTAGATAAAGAATTTGCTGAACCATACACTAAATGTAATGAGGGGAAAGACTGGAAAACATTTCATGTTTATGACGGTTTCTTGTCCCATGCTAACAAGCTATGTGTTCCAGATTCGTCCATACATTTGCTGTTGTTGCAGGAATCACATGGCGGTGGATTAATGGAACATTTTGGGAGAGAAAAGACTTTGGCCCTGCTGTCCAATAATTTTTATTGGCTCAAGATGCGGAAATATATTGAACGATTTCTGCAGCGCTGTGCCACATACCATAAAGCTAAGTCCAAACTTAACCCGTATGGTTTGTATACTCCACTTCCTGTTCCTAGTGCACCTTGGGAAGATATTAGCATGGACTTTATTGTGGGATTGCCTAGGACAAAGAGGGGGAGAGACTCCATATTTATAAGAGTGGATAGGTGAGAAACCAAGGGTGGTTTCGGTGTTGTGATGAGTGATTGACAGGCTTTTACCCTCTGTTCGAAGGGTACCTCCGAAGGGGATTCGGAGGTGGTCCTCCGAAGGGTGTTCGGAGGTGTTTCACCGGAGTGTGTTCGGTGTTTGCTTGCTGCAGCTGTTGCAGCGGAGTGTACTCGTCGGAGGGGTCCGACAGTACGCGATGACTGGGTTCGTACCGATGGCTTCGGTACTTTGGGCGGTACACCGGAGTGTGTGCCGGAGGTTGCTAACCCGGAGAGGTCTCCGGAGTACTGGATACACTTGTCTGTTTGTCTGTGGTGTGCAGGGACTTCGGAGGCGGCGGACAGGGTTCGAGCCAGGTGAACCTGGGTCAAGCGGGTGGCTTGATGCCAGGGGAGCGGGGAGCTCCGTCACGGTGGCTGCGAAGGTGGTCCGGGTCGGTCCTCGGGTCGAGACGCGCCAGGTGAAGGCAGAGGAGTGCGGAGCGTGGCTCCGGCTGAAGGTACTCCGAGACAAAGTCCTCGGAGGTGAGGCACTTCGAAGGTACTCCGGATGGAGTGACTTCGGAGTTGGTGGACCAAGTCCTCTGCGGAGGCAAGGAGTTCGAAGTGTGCTCCGGAGGGAGACACTCGAAGGTTACCCGACGAAGGTCTCAGAAGTCGAGGTGCATCGAAGGCATTGTCCGGGTGAGGCTCGTCGAGGAGTGTGCTCGGGAAGAGGCACTGCGACGGAGTGCTCATGGAATGCTTCATGCGGAGGCCTTGGACGAAGGAGGGACTTCGAAGGGTGGTACTCCGAAGGTGAGGCTTCGGAGTGAGGATGACTTGAGGTGCTTCGGCCATGCATGGCTTCGGTACACGGACGGACGGTGTTCGAGCTCGGAGTAGCTGCGAAGCCGTGGTGATCCACTCCGGAGGTGGTGGTGCGAAGGCCCAAGGGCTTTGACGGCTTCGGCTCAAAACCGTCACTGTATCGAAGGACTTCTTCGGCGGAGCGAAGGCCATCAGGCTGCAGGCTTCTCGCCGAAGCTACCGCACCTTCGCGTGCGTTGGGAGGTTCCAGAAGTCAACTCTGTAAAGGCTGACACTGTCTGTTCTGAAAAAGGCTGACACTGTCTCCTCTACAGCTGACAGAGAAGCCTCCAAAATAAAGGTGGACTACCTTTTGTACCCCTTAGTTCTGTAGAGACAAATCTGTTGTAAACCCTAGGGGTAAAGTAGTCACTTCCTTAGGATGAAGCCGTGGGCTATAAATATGGGGGCTCGGTAGGTAACATTTAACACTTTGAGCATTTACTGTTGAGCTCCTGTAGACAGACCTCGCTGTATTCATTCTGAGTTCATTTTATTCAGTGTTCCTTGTTCAAGCAGCGAAGCCCTGCTTCTTTGTGCTTTTGCTTGAGCTCGTATTGCATACCTCGCTAGTCTTTAGTTCACCGAAGCCTGTCTTGGCGAAGGGTGTTTTTCTCGCGAAGTGTGTTTTTCAGTGTGCTGTCGCTCTGTGTAACACGAGGCAAGACCTCGTTGCTTACTAGCAAAGCCCTGGTTGTATCCCGTTTTGCTTCCTGTGTCGAAGCCCTTAGCGTAGTCCGTTTTGTGTGCATACGAAGCCCAGCACCAGTTGCTGTCGCTAAGTACTTGGTCGAAGTCCTCAGAGGGCTGTCCACTCCTGCGAAGGGTGAAGTGCGAAGCCTGGTCGTAGCACCTCGTGTGCGGAGCCCGCACTGACTAAGCAGAGTAGATTTTCGAAGGTTGTTAGTGGAGCGAAGTCTTCTTGGCTTCGAACTTTTGCTCCTCCGAAGCCTGTGTTCGAAGGTGACGAAGTACCTCCGAACCAGACCTTCGAAGGTAGTGTTCGAAGCCTGTTCCGCAGAAGACAGAACAGAACCGAAGGCTAAGTTTTTAGTCCGAAATTTTAAAAGCTCCCATTCACCCCCCCTCTGGTCGCCGTTTCCGGTCCAACAATTGGTATCAGAGCAGGTTAAGATCACCAGTTGACCTTAACCGGTTTTGTGATCTATTGGCGACATGGATAGAGGCAGTAAAATTCCTCTGTTCGATGGGACAGACTTCGCATACTGGAAGGTGCGCATGGAGGCTTACTTGTTAAGCCAAGGAAATGCAATTTGGGAGATTGTGGACTCACAATACTCCATCCCTGATACCCGCACCACTCAAACCGAAAAAGATTAGTATATTGCCAACTCGAAGGCAAGGAACATACTGTTCATTGGTTTGAGTCGAAGTGAGTTTGACAGGGTGCAGCACCTTAGGACTGCTAGGGAAATTTGGACAACACTCACTGTCTTTCATGAGGGCTCTGCTCAGATTAAGGCCAGGCGCCAAAGCACCTACAATCAACAGTATCAGCTGTTTGTGCAGGCACCTGGTGAATCTGTAGATGCCATGTTTTCTCGCTTTGACGCGATAGTGAGTAACTTGCGATCCAACGGGACGCTTGCTTACAGTGATCACGACAGGGCTATCAAGCTTCTCTATGCTCTTGACCGTAGCATATGGGAGGTGAAGATATCCAGCATTGAGGAGTCCACAGGCTATGACACTCTAACCTGTGATGAACTCTTTAGCAAGCTGAAGTCCACAGAGATTGCCAAGGCATCTCTTGCAGTGCACAGAAGCTCTTTGCCACAGCCATTGGCATTGGTTTCTAGCACTAGCCGTGGCACCACTGCAGAACCAAGCACATCAGGCACTTGTGTTCTTGCAGATGGTTTTGCTTTGTCCTCCCTGGTCTCCGTCACAAAGGAGCAGGTGGATACTCTAGCTGATGACGAGCTTGCTCTCATTGCCCGGAGGTTCACCCGCTTTCATCATGAGAGACGGGATCAGAGGAGAAATGGTTTTAGTGGCTGCTATGAATGTGGCGACACCTCTCACATTAAGGCCAATTGCCCCAAGGTCAAGAAGAGAGATGAGAGTGACCGCCCCAAATTCCACAAAAAGGAGAGGAAGCCCTTTGTGAAGGGCAAGCGCGGCAAGATGGCTAAGAAAGTAGCCAAGGCCGCTTCCAGAGCTTTTGTTGCTGCTCTCAGCGACATCGACACTTCCTCAACTGAGGAGTCGAGCTCTGAGGAGGAGGAGTCCCCAAGAAAGGAGGACAAGAAGGACAAGAAGGGACGTGACTTCACCGGCCTTTGCTTCATGGCCGACAGCGATCACAGCGGCGATGAGCTTGACTCATCTGAGGTAAACCTATCATCTGACCAACTACTAATTAAATTAGATGAGCTGAATGAAGTAGTGCTAGGTCAGGATAGATTACTTGTGCAAGCCGCTAGAGAAAGAAAAGACCTTAGACTTAGGTTAGAAACTATTTCTACTGAATATGCCATGCTTAAGTCTAAGTTTGATGATGCTGAATGTGAGTCCTGTTCTGTTGTCATGAGTGAGCTTGCTCAGTTGCGTTCTGTTCATGCTCAAACTCTTTCTGAGCTTGAGACTGCACAGAAGCAGCTTTTGGAGGTGGATTCTAGACCTCATGATGTTATTGATTGCATGAACTGCTCTTTATTACGCGATAGCATTTCTTTACGTGATAAGCATGTTCATGACTTGGAGGCTAGATTGGAGAGGGCCGGTAGTTCTAAGGATGTGCAACCTGTTTGTGACACTTGCATTACCCTTAAGGACCAGCTAGGCACTGTTAGAGAGCGAGCTGAAAACCTCATGTCCGAAAATGAATACCTTCTTTCTGTGGTTAACAAATGCACTGAGGGGAAGGGTAGGATGGATTTGCTCTTGGCCAAGACCAAGTTGTGTGCTGACAGAGCAGGGGTAGCTCTAGGTTTGGGTTTGAGAGGATAGCTTCAGACAGTAAGACCAAAACTGTTTTTACCTCTCCTACCACCCTAGAGAAAGAGAGAGCTCTGTTGGACACCCCATCAGCCAAAAGCCTACCCATCCACCAAAGAAAACCACACCTCCTATCAAGAAAAATCCTCCTAAGAAAACCACACAGAAGAAACCCAAGGAGCATGTGAGAGTTGCTCCTGTGACCCATGAGAGTGCCCCCAGGAGAGTGTTTCATTGTTCCTATTGTCAGCGGGCAGGTCATTTGGTTGGTTTCTGTTTCCGTCGCATCAAGGATGAGCGACGTGCACAGGCGATGAGCTATCAGGACATGCATTACCCATCTTTAGGTATGCATGAGTCTGAGTTCTACTCTCGTCCTGTTTTTGAGGCTCCTCGTGCTTCTCGGAGAGGTTTTGCTCCTCGAGGTGTTCACCATGTTCCATATGGTGGTAGACCTCGGGCGAGTAGCTTTGTACCTCGTCAGAGTAGGAGACCTCGACATGCTTTGCGTTCTTTGCATGTAGGTAGACCTCGCACTTTCCACCATTCTGATTTTTATGTGCGTAGACCGTCTACTTTTACTGTGCCTACTACTCGTGTCACTCAGTGCTGGATGCCTCGCCATTATTTTACTCACCCCAGCACTGAGCGATCGAGGCGTTCTTATCATGTGTAGGCGACAGGTCGAGGCTTGGAGGGCACGTGGATCATGGACTCCGGTTGTTCGCGGCCACATGACCGGAGATGCAGCTTGGTTCTCCAGCCTCACTACAACCAAGCAAAGGGAACATATCACCTTCGGAAACAATCGAAGGAGTAGAGTGAAAGGTAAAGGTGTGGTAAGAATTAATTCGAACTTCACTCTCAAAGATGTTGCTTTGGTTGAGAACCTGGGATACAATTTGCTGTCTGTATCTCAGTTGCTTGATGAGGGCTTCGAAGTGCGATTTCATCGCGATACTTCGCAAGTGCTCAATTCTGATGGCGTTGTGGTGTGTAAGATCTTTAGGGTTGGGAGAGTTTTTGGAGCTGATTTTTCAGAGTCGTCTGGTTCTTCTCATTGTCTTGTTGCACATTCGTCTTCTGAGCTTTGGAAGTGGCATAGGAGACTAGGGCATATGAGCTTTGAGTTGCTCGCTCGTCTGAGCGCCCTAGGGTTGATCCGAGGATTGCCCAAGCTCAAGTTTGAGAAGAATTTAGTTTGCGCTCCATGTCGACATGGAAAAATGATTGTCGCTTCTCATTCGCCAGTCACCACTGTGATGACTGAACAGCCCGGAGAACTTCTCCATATGGACACTGTAGGTCCTTCTCGGGTTAGTTCTTTAGGCGGGAAGTGGTATGTACTTGTTATTGTCGACGATTTCTCTCGCTACTCTTGGATCTTCTTTCTTGCCAGCAAGGATGAAGTGTTTTCACACTTTCGGAGCTTGGCTTTGAGACTTTTCACTGAACTCCCTGGTGCATTAAAATTCATTCGAAGCGATAATGGCACCGAGTTCAAAAATAGTCTCTTTGTTGATTTTTGCATGGAGCATGGCATAGAACATCAATTCTCTGCTCCGCGGGTTCCTCAACAGAACGGTGTTGTTGAGAGGAAAAACCGCACTTTGGTTGAGATGGCTAGGACGATGCTTGATGAGCATAGGACTCCTAGAAAATTCTGGGCTGAGGCCATGAACACTGCTTGTTACATCTCAAACCGAATTTTCTTGCGCTCAATTTTAAATTTGACATCTTATGAGCTGCGTTTTGGGAGACTGCCCAAGGTTACTCATCTTCGAGTTTTTGGCTGTCGCTGTTTCATCCTAAAGCGTGGAAATTTGGATAAATTTGAGTCGCGATCTTCTGACGGGATCTTTTTGGGTTATACTACTCATGGTCATTCTTATCGTGTTTATAACTTGGAAACTAACACTGTCATCGAGTCATGTGATGTGACTTTTGATGAATCAACCCCCTCTGTTAGTTCTGCTTTTGAACAGGCAAATGAACACGACATGGAACAGACCTTATTCGAAGACGAAGATCCCGGAGAATTCGAGGATGATCCCCTACTACCCTCGACATCAACCCCCGAAGCTGACCCCGCTTCAACTACTTCGGCACGAGGTCCCGAAGCGACTACCTCAACATCGGTCATCTTGGACCACTCCAACGCACAAGTTGAGGGGGAGACTGCATCCCGCCGTGAGGCTCCACATCATGTCCAAAGGATGCACCCTCCCGAGCAGATCATTGGTGAGCTAGATCAAAGGGTAACACGCTCTCACGCTCATTTTACAAAACCCCTCGATGCTTCTCGGTTTGCTTACTTGCGTGGGGAACTTGGTATCTGTCATCCCTACGGCATTTTGTGAGGGGGAGCTGATTTTAATTGTATTGCATATGCTCATTATGTGTGAAATTGCACTTACATCTTTTGCTATTATATGCCTGCTTTTAATTCAAAGAAATCATGACAGCTCAGCTCTATGAAATATGTCTGGAACATTGATTGTGCATGATGTTTTATTTTCTAAAATCAAAACTTGCTCACTGCTCAATCGTGTATCTAGTTTGTTTAGGCAGGACTGCTTTTAGCTATCTTTTATCTACTTGACAGCAAGACACTGTTCTTTGGATGCTAAAAATTGCAACTTGAAAAATTGTGTTCTTTATTCATGGATATTCTTCAAAATGTTTCTTTCATCTGACTCAAAATCAAAAATCCATGATTTGCCTGGTTTCAATGAAAAGATCCAGGAGGGTTTGTTTGTCGCACTACTCTATTCTAGACTGCTTACCATTGCACATTGGTCTGAACTGGGATAGTGTAGTGTATGCCAAAATCACCGCCTTAAGCTTCAGATGGCTTTCTTGCCTAGGCTTGGCTTGATTGGAAAGTATAAGGTGGACAAACAAATAACCCCTGGCATTAAGAAAAGAACAACAAATTTAATGGCTCATCAAGTTTGCTTTCAAAGCTCCTTTTGAACAAGAATTGTCTGTCTAGGGTAGAACTTGTTAGCTTTGCGCAGTCCTTGCCCTCACATGACTAGCTGCTATGATTAAGTGGTGATGCTTTTACTTCCAAAATGTCAAAATCACATGCCATCATCTTGTTTCACAGAATGTTAAATTGAGCTGAGCACATGATCATTGATGCTACTGTTGGCATATTTTTGCATTATATGTCTTTGCAATTCTATTCATTTCGAAGCTTTGCATTTTTTAAATGCTCCTTGATGCTTGCATTGCCAAAGGGGGAGAGATTTTGCTATGTTCTCTGCTGCAAGAAGGCATTATCTCTAAAGGGGGAGAGATTTTTGACATAAAGGGGGAGAAAAATTTGCTCAACTCAGGGGGAGTTCTTATCAAGGGGAGATTTGCCGAAGGGGCTTTTACTCTTTTGAGAAAGGGGGAGAAAATTTCTTTTATCAAGTGACATGCTTTGGCTCTTTTCTGAGTTTTTATGGTCACTTGTGTGCTGAAAATTTTTACATTTTCTTGAACATCGATTTGGTTGTCAATGCACTCATCAAGGGGGAGATTGAGAAACCAAGGGTGGTTTCGGTGTTGTGATGAGTGATTGACAGGCTTTTACCCTCTGTTCGAAGGGTACCTCCGAAGGGGATTCGGAGGTGGTCCTCCGAAGGGTGTTCGGAGGTGTTTCACCGGAGTGTGTTCGGTGTTTGCTTGCTGCAGCTGTTGCAGCGGAGTGTACTCGTCGGAGGGGTCCGACAGTACGCGATGACTGGGTTCGTACCGATGGCTTCGGTACTTTGGGCGGTACACCGGAGTGTGTGCCGGAGGTTGCTAACCCGGAGAGGTCTCCGGAGTACTGGATACACTTGTCTGTTTGTCTGTGGTGTGCAGGGACTTCGGAGGCGGCGGACAGGGTTCGAGCCAGGTGAACCTGGGTCAAGCGGGTGGCTTGATGCCAGGGGAGCGGGGAGCTCCGTCACGGTGGCTGCGAAGGTGGTCCGGGTCGGTCCTCGGGTCGAGACGCGCCAGGTGAAGGCAGAGAGTGCGGAGCGTGGCTCCGGCTGAAGGTACTCCGAGACAAAGTCCTCGGAGGTGAGGCACTTCGAAGGTACTCCGGATGGAGTGACTTCGGAGTTGGTGGACCAAGTCCTCTGCGGAGGCAAGGAGTTCGAAGTGTGCTCCGGAGGGAGACACTCGAAGGTTACCCGACGAAGGTCTCAGAAGTCGAGGTGCATCGAAGGCATTGTCCGGGTGAGGCTCGTCGAGGAGTGTGCTCGGGAAGAGGCACTGCGACGGAGTGCTCATGGAATGCTTCATGCGGAGGCCTTGGACGAAGGAGGGACTTCGAAGGGTGGTACTCCGAAGGTGAGGCTTCGGAGTGAGGATGACTTGAGGTGCTTCGGCCATGCATGGCTTCGGTACACGGACGGACGGTGTTCGAGCTCGGAGTAGCTGCGAAGCCGTGGTGATCCACTCCGGAGGTGGTGGTGCGAAGGCCCAAGGGCTTTGACGGCTTCGGCTCAAAACCGTCACTGTATCGAAGGACTTCTTCGGCGGAGCGAAGGCCATCAGGCTGCAGGCTTCTCGCCGAAGCTACCGCACCTTCGCGTGCGTTGGGAGGTTCCAGAAGTCAACTCTGTAAAGGCTGACACTGTCTGTTCTGAAAAAGGCTGACACTGTCTCCTCTGCAGCTGACAGAGAAGCCTCCAAAATAAAGGTGGACTACCTTTTGTACCCCTTAGTTCTGTAGAGACAAATCTGTTGTAAACCCTAGGGGTAAAGTAGTCACTTCCTTAGGATGAAGCCGTGGGCTATAAATATGGGGGCTCGGTAGGTAACATTTAACACTTTGAGCATTTACTGTTGAGCTCCTGTAGACAGACCTCGCTGTATTCATTCTGAGTTCATTTTATTCAGTGTTCCTTGTTCAAGCAGCGAAGCCCTGCTTCTTTGTGCTTTTGCTTGAGCTCGTATTGCATACCTCGCTAGTCTTTAGTTCACCGAAGCCTGTCTTGGCGAAGGGTGTTTTTCTCGCGAAGTGTGTTTTTCAGTGTGCTGTCGCTCTGTGTAACACGAGGCAAGACCTCGTTGCTTACTAGCGAAGCCCTGGTTGTATCCCGTTTTGCTTCCTGTGTCGAAGCCCTTAGCGTAGTCCGTTTTGTGTGCGTACGAAGCCCAGCACCAGTTGCTGTCGCTAAGTACTTGGTCGAAGTCCTCAGAGGGCTGTCCACTCCTGCGAAGGGTGAAGTGCGAAGCCTGGTCGTAGCACCTCGTGTGCGGAGCCCGCACTGACTAAGCAGAGTAGATTTTCGAAGGTTGTTAGTGGAGCGAAGTCTTCTTGGCTTCGAACTTTTGCTCCTCCGAAGCCTGTGTTCGAAGGTGACGAAGTACCTCCGAACCAGACCTTCGAAGGTAGTGTTCGAAGCCTGTTCCGCAGAAGACAGAACAGAACCGAAGGCTAAGTTTTTAGTCCGAAATTTTAAAAGCTCCCATTCACCCCCCCTCTGGTCGCCGTTTCCGGTCCAACAATAGGTTTTCTAAAATGGCACATTTTATTCCCTGTCACAAGACCAACGATGCTTCACATATTGCTGATTTATTTTTCAGGGAAATTGTGAGATTGCACGAGATGCCTAGAGCCATTGTTTCAGATCATGATGTGAAGTTTATGAGTTACTTTTGGAAGACAATGTGGGAAAAGCTTGACACAAAATTGCTATTTGCAACAACTTGTCACCCGCAAACTGAAGGTCAAACAGAGGTGGTAAACCGTACACTCTCCATGTTGCTGCAAACAATGATTAAGAAGAACTTGAAGGAATGGGAGGTCTGTCTCCCGCATGTTGAATTTGCACACCATAGAGCTGTTGACTCAACAACAAAATTGTGTCCGTCTGAAGTGCTGTATGGATTTAAGCCAATCACACCACTTGATTTGCTGCCACTTCCTTTTCAAGAGAGAGCCAACATTGAGGCAACTAAGCGTGCAGAGTTTGTGAAAGCTATGCATCGGAAGACCAAGGAAGTTATAGACAAGAAAGCACGCTATTTTGCTCAAAAGACAAATAAAGGAAGAAAGAAGATGTTTTTCAAACCAGGAGATCTTGTTTGGTTGTACTTGCGCAAGGAACGTTTTCCTGATTTGAGAAAGTTTAAATTGATGCCCCGTGCTGATGATTTAAAACCCTATTTGGGAGCTGACGATGAGCTTGAGTCGAGGACGACTCCAATTCAAGAGGGGGAGGATGATGAGGACATCACTTCACATGATACACACATGAAGCCTCCACTTACAATTCAGTTACTAGGACGAATCACACGCGCCCGTGCCCGTCGCTTGAACCATGAGGTTAATTCTTTCCTTAGCAACTATTTCAATATTTGTTTGGATGGGATGCTACTGAATACTAGTGATATTTTGTTGCTTAGGAACATGGGAGATGGAATAGAAGCATTGGAGTTCAAGACGGAGCCGCACGGATATTTGAAGTCAAGATTTCGCTGGTTCGGACTACATCGACCACCCTGCACCAAAATGGGCATAACTTCCTCATACGAAGTCCGATTGGCGCGTTCTTTGACTTTTTGGAAAGCTGAGGAGAAGACGGATCGTTTACCGTTGGTTTCACATCATTTGGAGTCTCGAGTCGTTCTGTGTGACCGAAACCGTCCTGCGTGACAAAACTGGACCGTGTTGGCCCATAGTGCATGTCTGTTCGCCTTCTAGCCCACAGCCCATGTCTGTTCGCCTTCCACAGGCCGCCGCCCTATATATTCTCACGCCAGCCACTTCTAGGGTTAGGTTTTGCTTTGTTGCATCTACACTGTTGTGTTTAGATCCCGCCTCTTGCGCCGGACCGATTGGCTGCCGCATTGGCGTTTGTGAAACCTCAACTTATCTTCGTTTGTCTGTGATTTGGCATTCGATTTGTATCCTTCCTGTTCTTGCTTGTGTTCTTGGGTTCGCTTGCAGGAATTAGCCTTCGTGGCGAGGTCAATCGCGTTCTGCGTGGTTGATAACCAACGGAGACAGTGGTGTAACGATTGCAAGGTTTTGATCCGCCGGACCGGAGCCTTGGATCGCCAACGTCGAGATTCTCCACCAACCCAAGTTTATCCTTTACCTAGCGGAAGATCGGGACCACTCCCCCATCAGGATGAATACAGTGAGGTGTGTGGCTACAGGAGCTCAACAGTAAATGCTCAAAGTGTTAAATGTTACCTACCGAGCCCCCATATTTATAGCCCACAGTTCACCCAAAGGAAATGACTACTTTACCACTAGGGTTTACAAAGGTTTTGTCTCTACAGAACTGAGGGGTACAAAAGGTAGTCAACATTATTGGAGGCTTCTCTGTCAGCCTTTGCAGATGGGACAGTGCCAGCTTTTTGCAGAGCAGACACTGTCAGACTTGCAGCCTTTGACCTTTCCGAAGCCCCCCTTCGCACGCGAGGGGTGCGGTAGCTTCGGTGAGAAGCCTGAAGCCAGATGGCCTTCGCCTCACCGAAGATAGCCTCCGATACACTGACGGTTTTGAGCCAAAGCCGTCAAAGCCCTTGGGCCTTCGCACCAACACCTCCGGAGTGGACCACCACGGCTTCGCAGCTTCCCCCAGCTCGAACTCCGTCAGTCCGTGTACCGAAGCCATGCAGGCCGAAGTACCACAAGACAACCTCACTCCGGAGCTAGCCTCACTCCGAAGCCTTCCTCACTCTGAAGCCCCACCTTCGGAGTACCACCCTTCGAAGTCCCTCCTTCGTCTGAGGCCTCCGCATGAAGCATTCCATGAGCACTTCGTCGCAGTGCCTCTCCCCGAGCACACACTCCTCGACGAGCCTCATCCGGACCATGCCTTCGATGCGCCTCGACTTCTGAGACCTTCGTCGGGCACCTTCGAATGTCTCCCTCCGGAGCACACTTTGAATTCCTTGCCTCCGCAGAGGACTTGATCTATCCAACTCCGAAGTCACTCCATTCGGAGTACCTTCGAAGTGCCTCACCTCCGAGGACTTTGTCTCGGACTACCTTCAGCCGGAGCCACGCTCCGCACTCTCTGCCTTCACCTGGCGCACCTCGACCCGAGGACCGACCCGGACCCCCTTCGCAGCCACCGTGACGGAGCTCCCCGCTCCCCTGGCATCAAGCCTCCCGCTTGACCCAGGTTCACCTGCTACGAACCTGTCCGTTGCCTCCGAAGTCCCTGCGCACCACAGACAAGCAGACAAGTGTATCCAGTACTCCGAAGACCTCTCCGGGTTAGCAACCTCCAGTACACACTCTGGTGTACCGCCCAAAGTACCGAAGCCTTCGGTACACACCCAGTCATCGTGTACTGTCGGACCCCTCCGACACGCACACTCCGCTGCAACAGCTGCATCAACCAAACCACCGAACACACTTCGGTGAAACCACCTCCGAACACCCTTCGGAGGGACAACCTCCGAAACCCCTCCGGAGGTACCTTCCTGCGAACACCTTCGGAGGTACCCCCTTCGAACAGAGGGTAAAAAGCCTATCAATCACTCATCACAAACACTGAAACCAACCCTTGGTTTCTCACCTAGACTTAGCAGAAACATTCAATAGCCTTCGGGCATGTGGAGTCCGTCTCAAGCTCGAAAAATGTATCTTCGGGGCTCAGGCTGGAAAATTGTTAGGGTATCTAGTTTCGAGTAGAGGGATCGAAGCTAGCCCTACTCAAATAACTGCATTACAAAGGATGGCTCCTCCGGAAAATTTAAAGCAGGTGCAAAAGCTAACTGGCTGCCTAGCAGCACTTAGCAGGTTCCTAGCAAGGTCTGTGGAGAGAAGTTTGCCCATTTTCAAAGCATTGAAAGGGTCTGAAGATTTTGCATGGACACTAGAGTGTCAAAAGAGTTTTGATGATATTAAGAATTATCTCAGTAACCTCGCTACACTCACGGTGCCCATTGCGGACAAAACCCTACTCCTTTACCTTGCAGCTACTAGCTCCGCTGTCAGTGCCATCCTTGTCAAAGAAGTTTATTTCAATGGGAAGTTGGTACAGAATCTAGTCTATTTTGTATCCGAAGCATTGTCTGGAGCAAAAACAAGATATTCTGAGCTTGAGAAGTTCACCTATGCTCTGATAATGGCTTCGAGGAAGTTGAGGCATTATTTTCTAGCACATAATGTGATTGTACCAACTTCGTATCCCTTAGGAGATATGCTCCAAAGCAATGATTCTACAGGAAGAATTGGAAAATGGGCTATTGAATTGGCACCCTTCGGCATCTCCTTCGTGGCAAGGACAACGATCAAGTCACAGGTGGTGGTAGATTTTGTGGCAGAGTGGACTCCATCCGCAGTATGGGCCCCAGAGAAATCAAATGAAGGAATTTGGACTATATACTCTCACAAAGCTTTCCAAGCATCTGGAGCAGGCATCGGAGCAGTAATAATTTCCCCTTCAGGGCAAAAGGCAATATACCCCGCAAGTCTCAACTTTAAGTCCACCAATAATACAACGGAGTATGAATGAATTTTGCTAGGACTTCGAAAGGCGCGTGCTTTAGGTGCTACAAGAGTTATTGTTAAAATAGATTCTCAAATTGTAGCGGGGCGCGTTGATAAAAGTTTTCAAGTTCGTCACCCCCAGCTTGCAAAGTATTTGGAAGAGATCCGTAAGATTGAAGCAGCATTTAAAGGGATTTCCATTCGAAGTATACCCAGAGCTAAAAATATGCAAGCCGATACCTTAGCAAAAGCTGCAGCCGGAGCTATGGACATTCCGGAAGGAGCTTTTTACGAAGAGCTTACATCACCTTCGGTGCCACAAATCCCTTCTACGGAAGTTCTTTGCATTCCAAGCACTGATTAGCGGAGTTCAATTATGGAGTTGTTGCAAGGTGAAGCAAATTTGCTTGAAGGGCCACAACTTTCGAGGTTGAATTATCATATAATCAACGGTATTCTCTACAAGGCTGGAGTATGTTCCCCTCTGCTCCGATGTATATCTCAAGCAGAAGGTCAAGAGATGCTCCGAGAAATTCATGAAGGCCTTTGTGGTAGCCATCTAGCCCCTTGGGCTTTGGCAGGAAAACACTTCGCCAGGGGCTTTATTGGCCTACAATAGTAGCTGATGCGGAGAGCCTAGTCCACACGTGCCAGGGTTTTCAATGGATGGGAAGAAGAAGTCATCGTCCGCCAACAACTCTTCAAGTCATTGCTCCAGTTTGGCCCATGGCCAGATGGGGCATGGACCTTATTGACCCCTTCCCAGTAGCAAAAGGAAATCTGAAATTCACAGTGGTAGCAATTGATTATTTTTCCAAGTGGGTCGAAGCAGAACCCCTCACAGCTATCACTTCGAATAATGTACAAAAATTTTTTGGAAAAGTATTATATGCAGGTTCGGAGTGCCTCGGCAGCTAACAGTTGACAATGGGACATAGTTTGATGCAGAGCCCTTCAGGAAGTTTTGCGAAGATCTTGGCATACAAATATGCTTTGCTGCTGTGCGCCATCCTCAATCTAACGGAGCTGTCGAAAGGGCAATGGTAATATCTTGTCAGGGCTGAATCGAAGAATAGTAGGGTTGGCAAAAGGACTATGGACCGAAGAGCTTCCGAAGATTTTATGGTCCATCCGGACCACTCAAACAAGGTCCACGTGTTTTACTCCTTTCAGACTATTATTCGGAGATGAAGCTATGACGCCAACGGAGCTTAAAGGAGGATCTCTTCGCAGCACCGAACCTGAAATAGAAGAAGAAAGGCAAGCTTCGCTTGATTTAACAGAAGAAACAAGACTTTGAGTTGTCGCCAATCTGTCGAAATATCAGCAGCAAACAAAGACTTGGTTTGACCCGAAGGTTAAGTTTAACGAACTTAAGCCAGGTCATCTTGTTTTGCGAAGCATTATAGCACCAGGGAAATTAGGAAATAAGTGGGAAGGTCCATACATTATTCTCTGTTCAGGACGCCCTGGTTCTTTTAAGTTAGCTAATTTAGAAGGCGAAGAGTTAAGGCATGTCTGGCATGCGGAGCACTTAAAGCGATATTTCGCATATGGGCTCCTTGTAATCATTTGTAAACACCTTCTGAATTAATAAAGTTCATGGTTCAGATAATGCCTACCTCTCAAACACTTCCTACTTCTAGTGGACACACTGGAAGAACGAAGTTGGTTGTGAGGGAAGTGTCATTCATTTGAACCAATTTTGCGGACTTTGAACCACTGGTTTGAAGCTTCCGACGAGGTAGGAAAGTCACAGAAAAACAGATTCCAAGCTACCATCTTGAAAGCATCTGTAAAAAGAGTCCAAGGAGACCAAATGATGTGGATTCCAAGCTCTAGCTTGAAAGCATCCATAAAAAGAGTCCAAGGAGACCACTATGCGAATTCCGAACCACTGGTTTGATAGCATTCGCAAAAAGAGCCGAAGGAGGCCAAACAAAACAGAGTTTGACCTGATAAGCTTCAAATATCTGTAAAAAGAGTCCAAAGTGACCAATCGATTTGGATGCTAAGGTATCCGGAAAATTAGTCCGAAGTGACTACTTTCAAACAAAAAGGTACTAAGTTACCAGTTTTCAGACTCCAAGTAGTCGAAGGCATTTTTTGAGATTTTAACCAATCTCTAAGTTGCTAAGGGGCTCTAAGCCTCCAAAATTGTACTCCTAAGTCATTTTTTCTTTGCGCATAACCATCTTCGACCAAATTTCGAAGTTGCTTACGCCCAAAGAGGGGCTGGGAAGTAGGGAGACAATTTTAAAATTTTTAATCTTTGTCATTCGAACAGATTACATTACATTACAAAAAATATGTATCTATACCAAGAAGGAAACGAAGACCCCTTCGATCCCTAGAGCTACCACTAAAGCCAGAACGACTAGTTCCAGAGCCGGGAGTCCTAATAACTTTACGTTTAACTCTTCCCCCTCCCCTTGAAGCTCGGAATTCTTTTTGTTCCTATTGGACTTCAGCCCAAGTTCGAAGTCGCTCGGGGCTTCTCTCCCAGCTTCGAAGTTGTTCATGTTTCCTTGTTTGTTCTTCAGCAATATTCTCTTCTTCGGACCATTCAACGTCTTCAGAAGATGAGGTTTACAAGTTAATTTCTTTCTCCTCCTCTTTAATGTAAGATAATATATCTTTGTATATTTCTAGCGCAATCGCACCGGAGCTTTCTCGAGGAATCAGAAATCAAGGTCGTTTGTGAAGTCTTAGAAGGTCGAAGGTAGCCCATAGTAGGCGAAGTTCTTCGGTAACAGCTAATACTTCGAGATCATCCATAAGAGGTCGGGAAGCCTAAAAACATTTTCAAATAAGTCTTCATTCATAACAGATGAAAGCATAAATTTTTACATGCTCGGACCCCTAAACAAAACTAAACCTGCGGGTCTAGCGGAGGCTAGCTGCTCGAAGCATGCGACCGAGCTTGTTTCTGGTGAAGTCCTTCATCAATCCAAGCCTTGATCGTTGTTCGACCTTCGGCTCTCCAAGACGCTTGAAAGGCTTGCCAGGCTGCGGCCACATCCTCGGAAGGGTTTAACAACCGGTTGTCGTCGAAGGTAATAGGAGCCGCCTCCAAGTCTGCTGCTACTGATAGCCCTAGATCTTCATAGTAACGAAGTATTTCGAGAGCGGATACTTGGCCGGAGATTTCCCCATACCGAATACCCGCTGTCTTCATCATCTTCGCTGCTCCTTAGATCATCTTCAATCGTCGCAGCAAGGGGATGTTGTCAGTCGAAGATAGTGTCCAAGAAGTACCGAAGTACTCTAATACACCTAGAAGGTTCTCCATGACCTCCGCAGCTACCTTCTCCGACTTCACCTTGTCTTCGATCAAAGTATCCCATGACGAAGCTCGTCTATCACAGAAGATAGTTTAGCTGCCTCCGTGGCCAAGGAGTTCTTCTGGCTACGCAGGTTGTTGGCTTCTTCCATGGACTTCATCTTTTCTTCTCGGAGCTTAACCAGCTCAGCCCCCGCAGCTACTTGCTCCATCCGCATTCTTTCTATTTCAGCCCGAAGCATGATTTGTTCGGCTTCGAGCTTCTGATTTGTAGCCTCCAGACCAAGTCTAGCTCTCCTCTCCGCTGCTACCATCTCGTCTAAGCTGGAAATTCGAATTTCGGAGCCCTCAAGACTCCTTTGGAGGGCAGTAATCCTCTCCTTAAGACGAATACTTCCCCGCTCGTTCGAAATAGCTGCAGCTCGAGCCAAGACTATTTGCTGCGAAGAAAAAAATGAGGTGAGAAGTTATTCATAAGTTGAAATTAATCCTATTTTTGCAGATACTTCATACCTGGTATGATGCCCGTTCCAAAGCTGCATTCAACTCCGACCCTTCAGCCTCCCCAAGTATGGCTACCAAGTCAGTTCCCCCAACTTTGCGATTAGCTCGATCCAAAGGTTCAAGCAAGGTCCGAAGTCTGGTCCTTTGCTCCAGAAAAGGAGCTAGGAAGGGGAGCATTGACAAAGCTCTTTGGTCATCTTCGTTGGGTGAAGGGCCGGAGCGCTGCGCCGCATCCCTAGAAACTTCGGTGGACTGGCCCCCCCTCCGTAGATTGTCCTCCGTCTGTCAATTCTGACGGAGTTAATCTCGAGTTCGGAGCAGGAAAAGGATCCATTTTACCTTTACCTTTTCCGGGCCCCATCTGGGTAACTTCTTTTGGAACTGACCTCGGAGATGTCGAAGTCCTAGGAGCAGTCTTCACAGGAGGAGTTGTCTCCATGGGAGCAGACCCTGCCAAATCAAAGGTATTATATATTGCACAATTCTGCATGCCGTGAAGAAAAAGGTGCTTTAATGAAGTCTACCTCCAAAATCTTGTCGGCGAATGAGTATGGGGCTACTTGGAGGGTCGAAGGCCCCTTTGAAGTCTTCGTCAGATTCGGGGTCTTGAACCGAAGGGTTGGCTATTGGAACCTCCCTTGGAGCAACAGTTACCACTTCATCCAGAATTGAAGCTTGTGCAGTTATGACTTCGACTCCGCCTTCAGCAGCGGGGGCTTCTTGGCTCGGCAAGTTAGGCAGGACACTCGAGGTCCCAGCCTGTTCGGAGTTGTCTGGCGCAGCCGGCACACCTTCTACATCACCAGTGTCTACGACTTCAACATTCGCCTGCGCTTCTTCGTCTTCGATAATAAGGTCCACAAGGGCCCTTTGCATTTCTCTTACTCCCTCATCTTTAGATGAACCTGAAGACGAAGCAGCGGGCTTGGAAGGAGCCACGTTTTTAGGCTTACGGGCTAACTTTTTTACGGGAGTCTTGGCTGGTGCCGAAGTCCTAGCATCTACTTTCCTCTTCTTCGGGCCAAGCTCGGAAGGCACCTAGTCCGGAAGAGGAGGGGCTACGACTCCAAGTATGCCCCATACTCGGTTAAGTTGCTCCCAACTACCCACTAGTTTCTTCCTCCACTCTTTTTCAGCCGGGGTAGGAGCCCCAAGAATCTTCTCCGTCGCTCGGACGACTTGCTCCGAAGTCAAAGGGACTTGTGAAGCTCAAACATAAGTTTTTATTAGTCATTTTGTGAAATAATCATATATAAAGCATGTTGTAGTTTTTGAAGTTACCTGCGGAGCTCAAGTTCGAAGAAATTTTTCGGAGTCCTCCCTCTGGATCCTCTTTGAAGTTGATAGGCCAGTTGTCCATCAAAGGCAGAATTTGGAGCCCAATGAACTCCTCCGCTAAGTCCCGCATGCTCATGCGGTGACTAATCCTTTGAAGCAGATCGAGGCGGGCTTCGAGCTGGCCAGGGTCTGGGTGAACTTCGGCTTCCCTTCGAAAATATATGTCTTGTAGAGGTCCGGCCAGACGGCTGTCTGCTCCAACTTCGGCGTAGAACCACCGGAGAATCCAATCTGTGTACCATCTGGCATTGATGGCCTTCGATGGAAACCACAGTTGGAATTCATCTCGGAGCCTGAAGTTGATGTTGTCGAAGGCTACTACAATTTTTCCCCTCCGGAGCCTCGGTAAGTCTTCGGCTGGCAGGATGCTTTGTGCAGCGCTGCGAATATCTCTGCTCTCCCTTCGCAGCCTTCGACCCACAACGCCCGTTCAAAGATAGCTAGGCACGCTATCGTGTTCGGAGACAGCTGAGGAAGGGTGACATGGAAAAGATCTAGTACCTCCGATAGGAAGTCTACTGCTGGAAGTCCTAACCCTGCTTCGAAGAAGGCTTCGAAGACGACGACTTCTCTAGGCCGCGGCGAAGGGATGGCTTCTTTCCCGGGTTTGCGGACATTGATCCCTAGGCTAATCTTTCCTTCGACCACTGCTGTGATTGTCTTCCTCTTGCAGGTGGATGGCCCAAGTTTGTAAGACTGGTCGGAGTACTTCGAAGAGGTTGGGAGAAGGTCATGAGGACTGATTTGTTGGGGATTTCCTGCAGGTGCTGCCGCTGCTGCCGCCGCGATGGCCTGCTGCCGGGCTAGGGCCGAAGTCGCCCCAAGAGCCTTGAAGCTTGTCTTCGCCATCAAGCTGAACCGAGCGATTGAGGCTAAGTTTGGAGGCTAATGGCTCATTGCACAAAGACAGTGAGAAAGGTGTTTGGGACGTTTCTGGGTCCTCTATTTATAGCCTGGATTCCCAATTTTTTACCGTTCAGACTTGCCGTTCCGCCTTTTTGACTGTTACTTTTTTCAAAATTAACGCATTGCATAGCTTCTTCTAAAAGGAAGAGGCTAACGACTATTTTTTCTAAGTCTAAAGGGCTTTTTGGCTTCATAGAAATTGAAGGCAACCTACTAAACCAAACCAAAGTTCCAGTATTAAACTCCGATTTAGTAGGGGATCAAGTTCGAAGAATCAATGAGGACTCTTGTTCGGAGTATGGCTTCGAACGTCGACTCTTCAGAGAATTTATCTGCCAGCTAGGATGGAAGACCTATCTTCTTTCTTATTAGATTAGTCTTTTACTATTTTAGCCCTATTAGGGGTACTGAATAGTTTCCACTATGTCAGTTGTAATTGAGGGGTAAAAAGGTCTTTTCCTTAAGATTTTCACCTATAAATACCCCCATTCTACCCTGTAATGAGGATCGAATACTGAGTTATTCAATACACAACTTTGAATTACTTCGAGCTATTATCCAATTCGGAGGCTTGAAATAATTCACTTCACAAACACTTCGTTTGTTAGTTTCCAATCTCTCAAAACTTGTTAGCATAATCTTTTACGCCAACATCTAGACTCCTTTACACCTCCTCCATGCATCCTTGCCGTGTGGCCGTGGGCATTCGTGCCTCGCTGTTGGCACCCTACCTCCATGTCAATGCCCTATCTCTAGCCTTCTCCTCCACACCTCCTCCATGCCACCATGGGCCTCTACATCGATGCCGCGTCTCGCCACTAGTGCTCTACTTCTACGTCAGTGCCCTTCATTTGGTCTCCTCCTCCATGCCTCCTCACCATACCACTCTGGACCTTTGCGTTGGTATCTCTCCTCTTGCCTCCTCCTCCATGCATCTTTGCCACAACATTGTGCCATGTGGCCCTCACTACGATGGTGTGCTGGGATGTGACTCCTATCTTTTCTATTTTTTTGTTTGCTGAGTGTTAAATTTCAACTCTCGACAAACTATCAGTGACATCCCTAGGCATACCGGTAAGCACATTGTGTCTCGTGTGGCACTCAACAAACAAGTTTACCAAATGCCCAACAAAAAGACACTTGATAAATAGTTCTATGCTGCCACATATGCTGGTTTATGTTGAACGTCCGTATAAATGTCAAATTTTCAAAGTGCCTACCTAAAAAAATGATCTTTCTAGCAGTGGTACATATTCGATATAGTTTTTAATTGCATGTTGTTCTAGAAATATATATATATATATATATATATATATGCAATCATCCAGGACATCAAACAAATACTATGCATGTATTACATTATTAATTACCAAGGTACATCCTCGGGAGAAAAATTTTAATTGATCTTCCAGATATCTCAACATAATCGTATCCCGAGATGCAGAGGATGGAAATTATCACAATTTTAAGAAAATAAAGATCGAGACTCGAATATATTGATCATTAATTAATTACTTCTTTTTTTATTATATTTATATGTTGGTAGTTCGATGACCGTATAAACTAGTACGTACCATCATGCACGTCGATGTGAAATTAGAACTATAAATTAATTAATGATTCGATCTGTTTGTTCAACTAAATTTTTGTCATTATTAATTGCAACCATATGAACTAGTATCGTCATGCATATTCATCTGAAATTATAACTATATATTTATTAATAACTCGATCTGTTGTTCAACTGAATTTTTGTCATTATTAATTACACACTATGTTGCTTCTATAAAGAAAACCAAAAGATAACACAGATGGTGGTGCATAATTAATAATGTAAGAATCAAACGAGCTAAACACGTGACATTGCAGCTTTATCAGTAATAAACATGTATAGATAATTCTCTTCATGTACACATCAATATGCATATCTTGCTTGTCTCAAGATTCTTAATTATGTGCCAGTTATGTCACGAATGACTGCCCAGATATATAGTTCTTTCAAACTAAAGCTGAATCACACGAAAAATTTGATGATTTATCATCACTAAAAAGTGGATTCCATTTTTTGTCGTCGTCCTAATCCATATGTCATGGACTTAAATGGTTTCACTTATTATTTTCTTAGAGTAGCATCATAATAAAATCAAATAAGTAATGTTGAGAGTGTCAAATTATCATTTTTCTCAAATTCAATGATCAGTTTAACAAATCCTAGTGTCACAGATAAGACTGCAAAAAAATTGGGAAATAAATTATGTGCGGATAGGATCCATACTCTTCACAAAAAGAACTTTTTGATCGACGTCGTACAGAGAACGAGGTGATCCGAAGATAGCGCGAGGAGGAGCAGCTGTTGAAAGAGATGCATGGCTAGAAAAGGATGGTGTGGCAAATCCACCAGCTGCCCACTGGCCGCAATTCTCGAGGCTGTACCCTTCATGGGATGCACCTCTGCTGGCCCTACATGCTTAGCCTCCTTGGCCACGTTAGCCCCACCCTCCTGGCCCATTGGCCTTACAATTTTTTTTAAAATAATGTATTTTTATTTCTGGTAGGCCTTTTCAAAATTTGGAAAAATCCATTTTTATTCCAAAATAAAGATTGAAGTTATACTACACAAATATATTGATTATTAATTCATTACTTCTATTTTGATTATATTTATATGTTGGTAGTACGATGACCATATAAACTAGTACATACCATCATGCATGTTGACGTGATATTAGAACTATAAGTTAATTAATGATTCGATCTGTTTGTTCAACTAAAATTTTGTCATTAATAATTGAAACCATATAAACTAGTATCGTCATGCATATTCATGTGAAATTAGAACTATAAGTTAATTAACGACTCGATCTGGTGTTCAACTAAATTTTAGTCATTATCAATTTCAAACTACATTGCTTCTATAAAGAAAACCTAAAGATAACCCAGATGGTGGTGCATAATTAATAATGTAAGAATCAAACGAGTTAAACACATAACATTTCATCTTTGTCATTAATAAACATGTATAGATAATTCCCTTCCTGTACGTCAATATGTATGTCTTGCTTGTCTCGAGATTCTTAATTAAGTGATAATTATGTCACAAATATTGTACAGGCTCTACCCTCCATGGGCTGCACCGCTGCACCTCTGGCCCTACATGCTTAGCCTCCGTGGCCACATTGGCCCCACCCTCCTCGTCTTTAATGGTCCTACCAAAATTTTTAAATAATATATTTTTATTTCTGGTAGGCCTTTTCAAAATTTGCAAAAATCAATTTTTATTTGAAAATAAAGATCGAAGTATTCTACTGAAATATATTGATCACTAATTCATTATTTCTGTTTTGATTATATTTATATGTTGGTAGTACTATGACCATATAAACTAGTACGTACCGTCATGCATTTTCACGTGAATTAGAATTATAAATTTATTAATGACTCGATCTGTTTGTTCAACTAAATTTTTGTCATTATTAATTGCAACCATATAAAATAGTATCCTCATGCATATTCATGTAAAATTAGAACTATAAACTAATTAATGACTCCATCTGTTGTTCAAATAATTTTTTGTCATTAATTGCAAACTATATTGCTTCTATAAAGAAAACCAAAAGATAACACAGATGATGGGGCCAGGGGCGGAGCTACTTGGAGCTAAGGGGGTTCCCGGGAATCCGGTTCCAAAAAAATTTTTAGTGTATATTTGTAAATTTTTACCCTATGTGTACCCTCTTAAATTAAATATGGTGTACCGTTTAAAATGGTGTACCCCTTCAATTTCTCTCTAGCTCCGCCACTGGATGGGGCATAATTAATAATGTAAGAATCAAACGAGTGTCAAATAAGTAATGTTGGATTGGCATCATAATGAAATTAAATAAGTAATGCTGAGAGTGTCAAATTACCATTTTTCTCAAATTCAGTAATCAATTTAACAAATCCTAGTTGTGTGACAGATATGACTGCAATCATATTGGAAAATAAATTATGTGTGCATGGGATCCATACTCTTCATAAGAAATTATGTGTGCATGGGATCCATACTCTTCACAAGAAGAACTTTTAAATCAACACCATACAGAGAACCGAGGTGATCCAAAGATAGCAGAAAGAGCTGCTAATGAAAGACATGCATTGCTCCCGAAGAGCAGTGTGGCAAATGCACACACTGCCCACTGGCCGCACCTCTACAGGCTATATCCTCCGTGTGCCGCAACTCTGCTGGCCCTACATGCCTAGTCTCCTAGGCCACATTGGCCCCACCTTCCTCGCCCATACTGGCCCTACCTAATTTTTAGATAATGTATTTTTATTTGAAAATTTTTTCTGGCATGTGATTCAAAATTTGGAAAAATGCATTTTTATTTGAAATTAAACATCGAAGTATACTCCTCAAATATATTGATCATTAATTCATTACCTCTGTTTTGATTATATTTATATGTTGGCAGTACGATGACCATATCTTAACTAATATAAAGCGTCCAGATTTCCATTTCTCCGTCCGTAACTCCGTGCGTACCTTCCCACTTCCCATAAAAATTCGGCCAAAACTTACCCCATAAAAACCGGTTCGTCCGCGCACAACGCACCCGCCCGATCCACGCCGCGCGCAACCGCCTGGCCCACGCGCGCGCAGCATCCGCGAGCGCCCCGCGCGCAGTGCCACGAGCATGCAACCAGCGGAGCGCTCCATGCGCAGCGCCACATGCATGCATCCACGGCGGGTAAGCGCGAGAAAAAAAAGAAAAAAGAAAAAAAAATTAAAAAAAAATAAAAAATAAAAAATAAAAAAATAAAAGAAAATTGTATTTTGCATTTCAGTTTTTTTTATTTTACGCAGATGTACAAATTTTGTGTAAAAATCTTTAGATTTCTGAAAAATCATGTAGAAATATGAATTTCGCGTAAAGACCCTGTTATAAAATAAGGTTATGTTGCAAAGCACAGGCATCTGACTAGTAAACTAGTATGTACCGTCATGCATGTTCATGTGAAATTAGAACTATAAATTAATTAATGACTTGATCTGTTGTTCAACTAAATTTTTGTCATTAATTGCAAACTATACTGCTTCTATAAATAAAACCAAAAGATAACACAAATGGTGGTGCATAATTAATAATGTAAGAATCAAACGAGGTAAACACATGACGTTGCATTTTTGTCAGTGTTGGGGGGAAATACTCCGTCTTGTGGGTTATTGCTGTAACAGGACAAAGGCAGGTGATTGAATCAAAGGTTCCCAGCATGTAACTCCGGGAGTACATTGGATCAAGTTCGAAGTATGGAGGTGAAATCTAGTTCGGAGAATATCTTCGAACTTGGACTCTTCCGAGAGCCTTCCTGCCAGCTAGGATGGAAGACTTATCTTTTTTCTCATTAGATTAGTCTTTTACCATTTTAGCCCTATTAAGGGTACCGAATAGTTTCCACTATGTCGGTTGTAACAGAGAGATAAAGGGGTCTTTTCCTTAATGTTTGGGCCTATAAATACCCCCCGTTTTACCCTGTAATGAGGACCAAATACAAGTTATTCAATACACATCTTCGAACTGTTTTGAGTTATTATCCGCTTGGAGGCTCAAAATAGTTTATTTCGCAAACACTTTGTTTGTCAGTTTCTAGCTTTCAGAAACCTATTAGCGTAATCTTTTACGCCAACAGTTGGCGCCGTCCGTGGGGAACCTAGTCCAAAAAACTTCGTTCTCTACCAAGTTCTCAAACCATGCCTCCCAAGCGGAGTGTAGGTGGTAGTCCTACTCGGGGGTCCCCTCAGACCTCCGGAGCAAGATCTTCAAACACAGTTGAGGTCGGAGGGCCTTCGACGTTTCCTCCACCTCAGACTCCGGAAGGGATTTCCCTTCCTCGAGCATACGGAGTTCCTCCCCCAACTCCATCTATACTTCGGCCAGCCGGAGTCCCTCTTCCACCTCAAGTTCCACTTCGAACTGATGCGTACAGTTCTCAAGATTCGGAAGGTCCTTCCGGAGGAGATGAAGATGGTCTTGGTGATATGGCCGCTCAAATGGCCAGTCTCCAAGCTGAAGTAGCAAGGTGGCGGCAAGAAGCCGCTGATAGGCTTCGTTCTCAGGCCACCCCAGTCATCCCCGAAGTGCCCGAAGACGACGAACTTCCTTATCCCGAAGCCCCGGAGAACGTTTCCTTCGACACCAAATCTCTGCTGCATCCTGAGTTGCAGAAAGTGCGCTTCGACCCTAAGTTCAAAACTTCGAAGCTTTGTAAATATTCCGGAGATGAAGATCCTGGAGAGTTCGTCCGCTCTTATGCATTAGCAATTGAAGCCAGCGGGGGAGTGCGAGACACTATGGCCAAATGTTTTCCCCTAGCTCTTGAAGGAGTGGCACTACGGTGGTTTTGGTCTCTAAAGCCAGGATCAATCAGATCATGGGGGGAGTTGAGGAAGAAGTTCGTGAGCAACTTTCAGGGTACCTTCGTACTCCCAATGTCAACAGGAAGTCTTTTCCAGGTGAAGCAGCTCCTCAGAGAGACTTTAAGATAGTATTTCAAGTGCTTCGCTCATACGAAGTCGCAAATTCGGGGGTTAACTACGTCTTCTGTAGTTGACGCAGCTCGAGAGGGAGTTATTCATGCGGGCCTCCTTGATAAACTTCACAGGAAAAGATATCTTCTGTTGCTCAGTTTATGTCTTATTTTGAGGAATATGCAAGGTCAGAAGAGGGGTGGCTTCGGAGAACTGTCGCAACTCCGTCAATCGTGCAAGAAGTCAAGCTGGAAGTCAAGACTTCAACACAGTCTCAGGGGCCTAGCTTCGAGGCTCAGCATGACAGACGTCGGGGGCAAAAGCATCCTCGTTCAGAAGTCTTGAATATTGCACCTCCACAGAAATTTGCCCCAAGGACATCGCAACCTTCAGGAAGCAAGACCAGTGGCTAGAGGCCGCCAGGGAAGCCGGCTGGCAAAGCCCAGGCCTTCTTCTGTTGTGTCTATGGTGAGAATCGAAGTCACGCAACTGATGCGTGCAAATCTATACTTGCCTTAAGAGGCGAGTACTTGGAAAGAACTTCGGGTCGAGGCACTACTGACCGAGTTCCGACCGAAGTGCGTCTGGAGCCTGTCCAGGCTGTGGCACGAATAGAGAACTTCAACCCTACAAGACGGCCTCTGGTGGTCAATGTTATGCCACCTCCGAAGCAGGAAAATGGACAAGATCGAGGGAAAAGAGTAGTCCTCCCCATCTCCGGTGGAGGGACCCTCGGAAGTATGTCAAAGAGGCAGAGAAGAGAATATGTTAGAGAAGTGGGCCATATTGGAACCTCTTCGTCTGCAGCTCCTATGCCCGAATGGTCTCATGTGCCGATATCTTTTTCTGTAGATGATGTAGCTGGTATAAAGTTTCCACATGCAGACCCACTCGTCATCACTGCTGACATAGCAGGGACTGAGGTCCGGAGAGTGCTAATCGACGGAGGGAGTTCGGCAGATATTATCTTTGTCCAAGCTTTTGATCAATTCTGCATCTCCAGGAAGCATCTTCTCCCAACAACCCGTCCTTTGCAAGGCTTCGCAGGACCCCCTCTCGATGCCCTCGGCCAAATTGGCCTGGAAGTTAATTTTGGAGAGGGGCTACTGGCTAGGACGGAGGAAGTGATTTTCGATGTTGTGGATGCCCCATATGCATACAATGTCATCTTCAGAAGGGGCATGCTGAATCAATTTGGAGCTGTGGCACATCATAATTACTTGTGTATGAAGATGCCCACACAAGCGGGAGTGCTCACTGTTTTCGGAGATCAGGACACCGCGCGAAGAGCGGAGTATGGTCATGGCCCTCCTCTTGACCCGAGACAGGTGAACAACGTGCAAGATAACCCAGAGGATTTCTTTGTTCCTAGCGAATCTTCGAAGAAATCCTCCCCAAGGCCAAGCCCTGAAGGAGAGATTGCAACGAAGGTTATTGTCAAAGATGGCAAGGAATATTTATTTCAATTTGGCAAAGACTTGCCTCCAGAAGTCACTACTTCGTTAGAGAAAGTAGTTGAGGAGAATTTAGATGTCTTTGCTTGGTCTGATGAAGACATCACCGGAGTCAGTCGGGATATTATTGAACACAGTTTACTTGTGAACCCAAAGGCTCGGCCTGTTCGGTAGGGACTCCGGAAGCTGTCTACAGAGAGAGCTATCCTTGCCAAAGACGAAGTGGAAAAGCTGCTAAAGGCTGGGATTATCAGAGAAGTGGCTCATACGGAGTGGTTAGCCAACCCAGTCTTCGTTAGGAAGAAATCTTCAGGGAAGTGGCGCATGTGTATTGATTTTA
This sequence comes from Zizania palustris, assembly GCA_019279435.1. Taxonomy (NCBI): domain Eukaryota; kingdom Viridiplantae; phylum Streptophyta; class Magnoliopsida; order Poales; family Poaceae; genus Zizania; species Zizania palustris. Next base: position 66,439,810 of record JAAALK010000287.1, on the reverse strand, counting down.
CGTCTCTGAATAAAGCATGCCCCCGCGACCCCTACCCCATGCCCCGAATTGATCAATTGGTTGACTCTACTGCCGGTTCGGAGTTATTAAGCTTCCTCGACGCGTACTCCGGCTATCATCAAATCTGGCTAAAGCACGAAGATGAAATCAAGACAAGCTTTGTAACTCCTTCAGGAGTCTTCTGTTATGTAAGAATGCCCTTTGGCTTAAGAAATGCCGAGGCTACTTTTTCGAGGTTAATTGCTAAGGCCCTAGGTCATCAATTAGGTCGCAATGTAGAGTCCTATATGGATGATATTGTAATAAAGAGTGCTTTAAAGCACCAACATAGCCTAGACTTAGCAGAAACATTCAATAGCCTTCGGGCATGTGGAATCCGTCTTAACCCCGAAAAATGTATCTTTGGGGCGCAGGCTGGAAAATTGTTAGGGTATCTAGTTTCAAGCAGAGGGATCGAAGCTAGCCCCACTCAAATAACTGCGTTGCAAAGGATGGCTCCCCCGGCGAATTTAAAGCAAGTGCAAAAGTTGACTGGTCGTCTTGCAGCACTTAGCAGGTTTTTGGCAAGGTCTGCGGAGAGAAGTTTGCCCATTTTCAAAGCATTGAAGGGGTCCGAAGATTTTGCATGGACACCGGAGTGTCAAAAGACCTTCGAAGATATTAAAAATTATCTCAGTAACCTCGCTACACTCACGGTGCCTATTGCGGATGAAACCCTACTTCTCTACCTTGCAGCTACTGGCTCCGCTGTCAGTGCAGTCCTTGTCAAAGAGGTTTATTTCAATGGAAAGTTGGTACATAATCTAGTTTATTTTGTGTCCAAAGCATTGTCTAGAGCAAAAACAAGATATTCCGAGCTTGAGAAATTCACTTATGCTCTGATAATGGCTTCGAGGAAGTTAAGGCATTATTTCTTGGCACATAATGTAATTGTACCAACTTCATATCCTTTGGGAGATATGCTCCGAAGTAAGGATTCTATAGGAAGAATTGGGAAGTGGGCCGTTGAGTTGGCACCCTTCGGCATATCCTTTGTGGCAAGAACAGCAATTAAGTCACAAGTGTTGGCGGACTTCGTGGTAGAATGGACTCCCCCTGCAGCATGGGCTTCGGAAAAGCCAAGTGAAGGGATTTGGACTATTTATTCTGATGCAGCTTTCCAAGCATCTAGAGCAGGCGTCGGAGCAGTGATAATTTCGCCTTCAGGGCAAAAGGCAATGTACTCCGCAAGACTCAACTTTAAGTCTACCAATAATACGACGGAGCATGAAGGAATTTTGCTAGGACTTCGGAAGGCACGTGCTTTAGGAGCTACCAGGGTTGTTATTAAAACGGATTCTCAAATTGTAGCAGGGCATGTAGACAAGAGCTTTCAAGTTCGGCATCCACAGCTTGCAAAATATTTAGAGGAGATCCGTAAGATTGAAGCAGCATTTAAAGGGATTTCCATTCGGAGTATACCCAGAACAGAAAATGCGCAAGCTGATATCTTGGCAAAAGCTACAGCCGGAGCTATGGACATTCCAGAAGAGGCTTTTTATGAAGAACTCAGTACACCTTCAGTACCACAGATCTCTTCTGCGGAAGTCCTTTGCATTCCAAGTACAGATTGGCGAAGTTCAATTATGGAATTATTGCAAGGAGAAGCAAATATGTCCGAAGGGCCACAACTTTTGAGGTTGAAATTCAGAATTCGGAATTATCATATAATCAATGGTATTTTGTACAAGGCCGAAGTATGTTCCCCTTTGCTCCGATGTATATCTCAAGCCGAAGTTCAGGAAATTCTCCGAGAAATTCATGAAGGACTCTACGGTAGCCATTTGGCCCCTCGAGCTTTGGCAGGAAAGACACTTCGCTAGGGGCTTTATTGGCCTACAATAGTAGCTGATGCAGAGAGCTTAGTCCGCACTTGCTAAGGATGTCAGTGGATGGGACGAAGAAGTCATCGCCCACCAACAACTCTTCAAGTCATTGCTCCAGTATGGCCCATGGCCACATGGGGCATAGATCTTATTGGCCCCTTCCCAATAGAAAAAGGAAATTTGAAATTCGCAGTGGTAGCAATTGAGTACTTTTCCAAGTGGGTCAAAGCAGAGCCCCTAACAGCTATCACTTCGAATAATGTACAAAAATTTTTCTGGAAAAATATCATATGCCGGTTCGGAGTACCTCGACAGCTGACAGTTGACAATGGAACACAATTCGATGCAGAACCCTTCAGGAAATTTTGTGAAGATCTAGGCATCCAATTATGTTTTGCTCCAGTAAGACATCCTCAGTCTAATGGAGCTGTTGAAAGAGCCAATGGTAATATCTTGTCAGGGCTGAATCGAAGAATAGTGGGATTGGCAAAAGGATTGTGGACTGAAGAGCTCCCGATGATCCTATGGTCCATTCGGACAACTCAGACAAGGTCTACCGGTTTCACTCCTTTCAAACTGTTATTCGGAGATGAAGCTATGACACCGACGGAGATTAAAGGAGGATCCCTTCGCAGCACCGAACCGGAAATAGAAGTAGAAAGGCAAACTTCGCTTGATTTAACAGAAGAGACAAGACTTCGAGTTGTCGCCAATTTGTCAAAGTATCAGCAGCAGACGAAGACTTGGTTCGACCCGAAGGTTAAGATTAATAAAATTAGGCCAGGTCATCTCGTTTTGCGAAGTATTGTAGCACCAGGGAAATTAGGAAATAAGTGGGAAGGTCCATACATAATTGTCCGCTCAGGGCACCCTGGTTCTTTTAAGTTGGCTAATTTGGAAGGCGAAGATTTAGCGCATACATGGCATGCGGAGCACCTAAAGCGATATTTCGCATAGGGGCTCCTTGTAATCATTTGTAAACGCCTTCCGAATCAATAAAGCTTATGATTCAGATAATGCCTACCCCCAAATACTTCCCACTTCTAGTGGACGCACTGGAATAGCGAAGTTGACTGGGAGGGAAGTGTCATTAATTTGAATCATGTTTTTCGGACTTCGGACCACTGGTCCGAAGCTCCCGGCGAGGTGGGAATGTCACTGAGAAAACGGATTCCAAGCCACCAGCTTGAAAGCATCCGTAAAAAGAGTCGAAGGAGACCAAATAATACGGATTCCAAACTTCGGCTTGAAAGCATCCGTCAAAAGAGTCCAAGGAGACCACTGTGAATTCCAAACCACCGGTTTGATAGCATTCGCAAAAAGAGCCGAAGGAGGCCAAAACAAAACAGAGTTTGAGCTGATAAGCTTCGAATATCTGTGAAAAGAGTCCAAAGTGACCAATCGTTTGGGACACTAAAGTGTCCGGAAAGTTGTCCGAAGTGATTTCTTTCAAAGCAAAAGGTACTAAGTTACCAGTTTTCAGACTTCAAGTAGTCGAAGACACTTTATAAGATTTTAATCAATCTTTAAATTGCTGAGGGGCTCCAAGCCTCCAAAATTGTACTCCTAAGTTTTTCTTTGCGCCTAACCATCTTTGACTATAGTTCGAAGTTGCTTACGCCCAAAGAGGGGCTGGGAAGTAAGGAGACAATTTTGAAAATCAATATTTATTATCTGAACAAATTACAATTACATCACGAAAAATCGGTATCTATGCCAAGAAGGAATCGAAGACCCCTTCGACCTCTAGAGCTATTGCTAAGGTTGGAACGACTAGTTCCAGAGCCGGGAGTTCTAACAACTTTACGTTTAACTCTTCTACCTCCCTTCGAAGCTCTAAAATCATTCTGTTCTTGTTGAAGCTCGGCCCAAGTTCAAAGTCGTTCGGGGCTCCTTTCCCAGCTTCCAAGTTTTTTAGGTTTTTTCCCCTGAGCTTCAGCATTACCTTCATCTTCGGACCATGCAATGTCTTCATAAGATGAAGCTTCCAAGTTAACTTGTTTTTCTTCCTCTTTAATATAAGATAGTATATCTTTACATATTTCGGGTGCAATTGCACCGGAGCTATCTCGAGGAACTAAAAATCGAGGTCGCTTGTGAAGTTTTAAAAGATCGAAGGTAGCCCATAGCAGGCAGAGTTCTTCGGTAATGTTTAACACTTCGATATCATCCATATGAGGTGAAGCCTAAAAACATGATAAGCAAATTTTCATTCATAATGTATGAAAAACATGATTCTTTACATAGTCAGGATCCTAAAACAAGTCTAGACCTGCGGGTTTGGCGGAGGCTGGTTGCTTGAGGCTTGCGACCGAGCTTGCTTCTGGCGTTGTCCTTCATCAATCCAAGCCTTGATCGCAGTACGACCTTCGGCTCTCCATGAAGCTTGGAAGGATTGCCAAGCAGCGGCCACATCTTCGGAAGGGTTAAGAAGCTGGCCTTCATCGATGGTAATGGGAGCTGCCCCTGCATTCAGAGTTATCGATATTACCAGATCCTTGTAGTAACGAAGTACGTCGAGAGCAGCCACTTGTCCAGAGATTTCTCCGTACCGAATGCCTGCCATCTTTATAGTCTTCGTAGCTCCTTGGATCATTTTTAACCATCGAAGCTGGGAGACGTTGTCATTTGAAGGAAGTGTCCCAGTAGTACCGAAGTACTCTAGAACACCTAGGAGTTGGCTCATGACCTCCGTAGCTACTTTCTCCGATTTTAGCTTATCTTCAAGTAAAGCGTTCTTCGCCGAAGTCAACTCCTCCACCACAGCGGAGAGCCTAGCTGCCTCCGTAGCTAAAGAATTTTTCTGGTTAAGCAGGTGGCTAGCCTCCTCTGCAGCTTTGGTTTTTTCCTCCCGGAGCTTGACAAGTTCACCCCCCGCCGTAGCATGCTCCGCCCGCATCTTTTCTATTTCTGCCCGAAGCATAATTTGTTCTGCTTCGAGCTCCTTATTTGCAGTTTCCAAGATTTGTCTGGCCCTCCGCTCCGCTGAGACCATGTTGTCTAAGTGGGAAACTCGACCTTCGGAAATGTTAAGATTTCGCTGAAGAGCAGTAATTTCTTCTCGAAGGCGAAGGCTTCCTCGCTCATTTGAGAGAGCCGCAGCTCGGGCCAAGACTATTTGCTGCAAAGAGGAAAAATCAAGGTGAGAAATTATTTGTAGGTAAGATTAATTTTGTTTTGCAGATACTTCGTACCTGGTACGCTGCACGCTCCATGGCGGCGTTGAGCTCCGAACCCTCTGCTTCGCTCAGGATGGCTACCAAGTCCGTCTCCCCGACTTCACGGCTAGCTCGATCCAAAGGCTCGAGCAAAGTCTGAAGTCCGGTTCTTCGCTCCAAGAAAGGAGCTAGAAGAGGGAGCATAGACAAAGCCCTCTGGTCGTCTTCGTTCGGCGAGGGGTCGGAGCGCTGAGCTGTATCCTCACGAACTTCAGCAGACTAGCCCCCCTCTGTAGATTGACCTCTGTCTGTTGATTCAGACGGAGTTAATCCTGAACTCGGAGCTGGGAAGGGGTCCATTTTGCCTTTACCTTTTCCAGGTCCCATTTGGGTGATTTCTAGAATTGGCTCCGAAGTTGCTGAAGCCCCAAGAGTTGCATCTTCGGGACGAACCTCTTCCATATGAGCAGGCCCTGTTGAAGCAAAGGTATTATACATTGTATAAATTTTCAGGAAAAAAGAACAAAGGGATTATGCAAAGTTTACCTTCGAAGTCTTGTCGACGGGTGAGCATCGGGCTGCTTGGGGGGTCAAAAGCTACCCCAAAGTCTTCGCCGGAGTCAGAATTCATGACTAAAGCTTCGACTGTTGGAGCCTCTTTGGGAGCTGCAGTCGTTGCTTCCTCCGGAATTGAAGTTGATTCTGCAGCAACTTCGGCTCCACCTTCGTTCGTAGGGGCTTCATCACGCGGCAGGTCTTCTTGAGCAGCCGAAGTTTCAACTTGCCCGAAGTTACTTGGAAACTCCGGCACGTTTGCAACATTGTCGGTGTTTGCATCTGCTTGGACTTCATCCTCGTCAATTAGGTCCACAAGAAGTCTACCTTCGTCCTCCGAGGAATCGGAGACCGAAGCCACCGGACTTGGAGGCACAGTAGCTCTTGGTTTTCGGGCTACCTTCTTTGATGGAGTCTTGACGGGCGCTGAAGTTCCAACTTCTGCCTTCCTTTTCTTAGGTCCTTTATCCGAAGGCACCCAATCCAAAAGAGGAGGGGGAACAACTTCGAGTAACCCCCATACTCGGTTGAATCGTTCCCAAGTGCCTACTAACTTAATCCTCCATTCTTTCTCGGCCGGAGTCAGAACTCCCATAATTTTCTCCGAAGCTCGCACAATTTGCTCCGAAGTCATAGGAGCTAGAGAGGCTGAAAGATAAGTTGACATTGGTTATTTCTTCAAATAAATATATATGACACATGTTGTTTCCGAAGTTACCTACAGGGCTCGAGCTCGAAGAGATCTTTCGGAGGCCGCCCTCCGGATCATCCTCGAAGGTGATTGGCCAGTTGGCCATCAGAGGGGGGATCTGAAGTCCGATGAACTCCTCTTCCAAATCCCGCATGCTCAGACGGTGGCTAATGCGTTGAAGTAGGCTAAGGCGAGCTTCGAGCTGGCCTGGATCCGGGTGGACAAGGGCTTCCCTCCGGAAGTTTATGTCCCGTAGAGGTCCCGCTAGCCGGCTTCCTGCCCCAACTTCGACGTAAAACCATCGGAGGATCCAATCCGTATACCACCTGGCATTGATGTCCTTGGCTGGAAATCGAAGAGCGTACTCATCTCGAAGCCGGAAGTTAATACTCCTGAAGGCCACCACCATCTTCTCACCTCCGGGGCCTACGAAGGTCTTGGGCTGGCAAGAAGCTCGGTGTAGGGCTGCGAAGATTTCTGCTCTTCCTTCGCAGCCTTCAGCCCGCAATGCCCATTCGAAGATGGTGAGACGTGCTATCACATTCGGAGAGAGTTGGGGGAGAGTAACATAGAATAAATCCAGTACCTCAGCTAGGAAGTCGACAACCGGGAGCCCTAATCCTGCTTCGAAAAAGGCTTCGAAGACAACCACTTCTTCGGGCCTTGGCGAAGGAATAGCTTCTTTTCCAGGTTTGCGGATCACAATCTCCAAGCTAATTTTCCCTTCTATCGCTGTCGCGAGCGACTCCCTCTTACAGGTTGAAGGTCTCAGTTGGTAAGATTGATCCGCATACTTCGACGACGCCGGAAGGAGATCATGAGGATCATCATGTTGAGGATTTCTTCCTGGCGCCGCCATTGGCGCTGCTACTACCATTGTCGGAGTCGTTGTCGCTGATGTTGTCGCTGCTGCTGCCGCCGCGGCCTGCTGCCGAGCCAAGGTTGAAGCCGCCCCAGGAACTTTGAAACTGGTCTTCGCCATGGAACTGCTCTGGTGGTTCAAGGAAGAAGATGGAGGCTAGGTTTTTGTTTGCACTAAAGCGTGAGAAGAGTACTCGAGAAGGGGCTGGGCTCTCTATTTATAGCCCAGGCCACGATTTTTTACCATTTGTATCTGTCGTTTCACATTCTTAACCGTTATCTTGTTGCGGAGTTGACGCATCGCGTAACTTCCGTTAGAAGAAAAAAGCCAACGGCTATTTCTTCTAAGTCTAAAAAAAAGCTTTCGGGCTCCTTAAGTTAATTCTAAGATAGTTCGAACATAACTTTCTTAGAAGTTGATTCGAAGTCTTGCATCTCCACGTATTTCGGAGGTGGATTAAATCTGTTAACCCCTGCGCATGATTATTTTTCTTGCGTATACTGCTCTCCTAACGTTACAGATCTAGCGGAGAAGCGTATTCGAGGGGTGTGGGCGCCCCGATTTATCAAAATCGAAACATTATTGAATTTCGTAAGAAAAACAATAATACAAGAGGTTCATCATGCGACAACCGTACATACGACAGTATTAATGGTACGCAGACCATAATTATTACATCAGAGTTGAAATAAAAATAGTAATAAAAGTAAATAGCATGACGAACGTCTTCTTCAGGATCTTTGCTTGACTGGGTCGCTACTCCAGACCGTCTTCGTAGTAGGCATCCTCTGTGGGGTCCAACGGGTATGAGTACAAAAAGTACTCAACAAGCCACCGCAAATGCAAATAATAATGCAGGATAATAAACAAGGAAGGGTAATGGCTAACAGTGCGGAAAAGTACATTTTCGGTTATTGCATTTAGTGTAGTCAAATTTTAATCATGCGGGAAAGTAAACATGAACATCAACATCATCATCTAACTCGAGGAGTACGTTTTACCTCCTCGCACAACAGTCCTTACATGTCAACCAACATGCACATCCATATTCAAGTAATCTAAATGTGGGATGTCACGCAACCCGCCCTTGACTGTGGGCTCGGCTTTTCTAAAAGATTTATGACTCTGATCAGAGATGTACTACTATACCCACAAGGCACGCACTCATCCCAAACGAGATGACCCATACCACGGGAACTCGTGCCAAAACCTCAGCATGAAATGCTCCAAGCGATAACCACCCGCTCTAGGTTTCGCCGGCGCGCCGAGCCGCATCCCGGCTAACGTCGCACCCCCTTTTGCGCCACATTGGTACAAGCCACCCGCAGGTGCTGCTTGACCCATCTCCAAATGGTGGCCTCGGTTTGGAACACTCCATACCTTAGTTAGGACTTACCCATTAGACTTGTGGTTAGTACGGAAGTGTATTGCAACGGATCCCTCAGACCGGTCCTTATAGTGCCCCGGGTGCTACCGACCAATGCCCTAGCTTACACCCGGAACCCACCATGCATTCACTCACAACCACAACTCCAACACCGACAGAATTCCATAGATAAGAAACCATGGGGATCATATAGTAGAACCATGTACTACGACTCATTTTTATCCTATAGCAATCGTGTCGATACATTTGACACTAGCTAATAACATTTATCATAGGGTGACAAGGAGTTTAGGCTAGAGAGCATGGCTTGGGTTGCACATCAAGGTCGGGGGATCCTAAATAAATATATTGTAAGGGTTCATTTGACTAATGCTTGTATAACCTATGTGTTTTAGTGATAGTTTAATCAAACATGGGTTCAACATGCTCAAAAGATTAGTTTGGTGACTTGCCTTGTTCAGCAAATGGGGAGGGAGGAACTTCCGGGAAATATTCCGGCTCCTCGACGGCGTCGTAGTCTTCCCAATATTAAAAGTAAAATAAATACAGCATCCAATCTAAACAATATAAAATCACACAACAAGCATATGGGTTTAAGGTGGCGTGGCCGGCAATGAGGTAGACGGCGAGGTGGTCTCGGGTCCTTGTCGGCGACGGCGTTCCGGCGAAGTTCGTGGATGGCGGAGGGGCGGCCGGGGTCGGTGACGTCCTTGCGGTCACGGCGGTGTGGTTGGCTAAGGCGGAGGAGGTCGCTAGCGACGGCGAGGGTCGACCGGAGTAGGAGCGGTGGTGAGGTGTTAAAAACTGAAGAGGGGAGCGCTCTGTTCGTTCTCGCTGTGAATGGTCGTGGGGGTCGAACGCGGTGGAGGCCAGGGGCTTAAATAGGGCCACCGGCGGAGCTTGCATGCAAGGAAAGCCGAGGGAGGGCTTTAACTCGCCGGCGAGGGCTCGACCATGCACGGTGCGGCGTTCCCGGGGGCTTAAACGCGTGGTTTAACGGGGGGAAACGGTCGGCTGGGCGTGGGGAACCGATTAATGGCGCCAATTGAATGCGGGAGGGGCCAGCGAGGTGGATCTGAGGTGGGGGTCGTCGGCCGGCGTGATTTGGGGGCGACGGCGAGATGTAGACAACGGGTCTGACAGGCGGGGGCCACTGACCAGCGGGCGTGAGCACGCGAGCGAGAGAGCTGACTGGTGGGGCCATGGTGTCGGGCGCACGCGCGAGGGAAGGCGATCGGCGCCGACAGGTGGGGTCGGGCTGTCAGCCAGAGGCGGGCGAGGTGACGGGCTGGGCCGACCGGGAGAGAGAGAAAGGGAGGAGGGTGGCCCGTTACTGTTTCAAAACATTTCTGAATAAAAATAATTCCAGGAAATAGATTAAAATCTTAGGGCTGTTGTTGTAGGAGAACTCTGCATACGACAAGTTCTTGTCCCACATTCCGCCAAAGTCTAGAGCGCAAGCTCTAAGCATATCTTCCAATATCTGGTTGACCCTTTTGGTTTGACCGTCGGTTTGTGGATGATAGGCGGTGCTAAAGTTCAGCCGGGTGCCGAGTTCCTCTTGAAGGTTCTTCCAAAACTTGGAGGTAAACTGACTTCCGCGGTCAGATACAATCTTCTTAGGAACCCCGTGAAGGCACACGATCCGGGTCATATACAACTCGGCCAGTTTGGCGACAGTGTAAGTTGTTTTGACCGGGATAAAGTGAGCTACCTTGGTGAGTCGGTCCACGATCACCCAGATAGAATCGTGACCAGCTTGGGTCCTGGGCAGTCCCGTGATGAAGTCCATTCCTATCTCTTCCCACTTCCATTCAGGGACTTTGAGGGGTTGAAGAAGTCCGGCAGGTCTTTGATGCTCTGCCTTGACTCGCTGGCATGTGTCGCACTTGGCCACATACTCAGCTATTTCTCTCTTCATGCTGACCCACCAATATTTTTCTTTCAGGTCTTGATACATCTTTGTAGTCCCGGGATGTATGGAGTATAGAGTATCGTGGGCTGCAGCCAGTTGGTCACTGCTTCAACGGTGGTTGGGTCCACTGCTATTCCTCCGGCGGATATGACATGGCCGAGGAACTTCACCTCAGACGACCAAAATTCGCATTTGCTGTATTTGGCGTACAGTTGCTGCTCCCTTAGCTTTCCGAGGGTCAGACAGAGGTGAGTCTCGTGTTCTTCCTTGGTCTTGGAGTAAACGAGGATATCGTCGATGAATACCATGATGAACTTATCCAAGAACTCCATGAATACATTGTTCATCATGTTCATGAAAAAGGCCGGGGCATTCGTGAGTCCGAACGACATCACTGTATACTCGTAGAGTCCATAGCGGGAGGTGAAGGCAGTCTTCGGTATGTCCTCTTCTCTAATCCTCAATTGGTGATAACCTGACCTGAGGTCAATCTTGGAAAACACCAAGGATCCCTTCAGTTGATCGAACAAGTCATCGATCCAAGGCAATGGGTACTTGTTCTTGATGGTTACGTCGTTCAAGGCTCTATAGTCCACGCACATCCTCTTGGTCTTGTCCTTCTTCATGGCAAAGATGACCGGTGCACCCCAGGGTGAGGTACTCGGTCGAATGTACCCTTTCTGCTCTAGGTCTTCGATGTTACTCTTGACCTCGGCTAATTCGTTGGCGGCCATCCGGTATGGGCGCTTGGAGATTGGAGTGGTCCCGGGGACAAGTTCGATTCTGAATTCGATGCCCCGCTTGGGAGGCATGCCTGGTAGGTCTTCAGGGAAGACGTCCATAAACTCCTTGACTATGGGTACTTCTTCAAGAGCTAGCGAGTGGAGGGACGCTTCGAGTGGTTTGCGACTGGTCATCCGAAAGGTGACAGTTGCGCCTTCAGGGTTGACCACTGTGACGGACTTGTTGGCACAGTCAATCACTCCCTTGTGCTTCATCAACCAATCCATTCCTAGGATGAGGTCGAGTCCGGTGCATTTTATGAGGACTGGATCGGCCCGAAATAATACTCCTTGGATCTCAATCTGAACCTTAGGGCTGTATAAGCGGGCTAAGGTCCTATTGCCGGGAGTGGCAATCACCATGGGGACGGATAGAGGGAGCACGTCCAATTCATTGATTTTCACAAAATCTTCCGAGACGAAGGAGTGTGTTGCTCCAGAGTTAAATAATATTATGGCTGGTACGGAATTCACAGTGAACGTACCGAGCACGACTTCCGGAGCCTCTTGAGCTTCCTCCGCGTTGTTGTGGTTGACGTGGGCACGTACCGCCTGGTTGGGTGCCGCGCCTTGGGGCTGTTTGGGGTGAGGACACTGGTGCGAATAGTGCCCTTCCTTGAGGCAGTTGAAGCAGACGACCGGCCTCCCTTGGCGATCCTTCAAGATCGGGGCCTTGGCAGCTGGCATCGGCTGAGCGGCCGGGGCTGGTGGAGCGGGGCGAGGATGCCCGGCGTTGGATCCACCGGCGGCATGAGGTGGCCTGTAGGCGGGCCAAGGATGGTAGGCTGGCGCTGGTGGCGGAGGGACGAAGCGGGGCCTCTGAGAGTTCGCCTGCTGATGCTTGAAGGCGATCATCTTCCTCTTCTTGAGGTCCAACCTGTTCTGCTCAGTCTCATGGATGAGCGCTTTATTGACTAGCTGTTGGAAGTCGGCGTAGTCGGTGGCGACGAGCTGGATGGATAGCTCATCCTTGAGTCCCCGGAGGAACTTGGCCTGGCGGAGGGCGTCGGTGCGCACTTCTTCTGGTGCGTAGCGGGCGAGGCGGTTGAACTCATGGAGGTACTCCATGACAGTCCGACTGTCTTGCTGCAGGTCGCGGAACTCTTGCTGCTTTACCGCGATGACACCGGCGGGGACGTGGGCGGCACGGAAAGCGATGGTGAACTCCGCCCATGTCACCACGTGGTCCTCCGGCTGGGAGTCACGGTAGTTGTCCCACCATTCTGCGGCGGGGACCTGGAGCTGGTGAGTGGCGAAGGCCACTCGCTCCTGGTCGGTGCAGGGGAGGAGGTCAAGCTTCTTTCCGATGGTGCGAAGCCAATCTCCGGCCTCCATCGGGTTGGTGGTGCTTGAGAAGATGGCCGGGCGCACGCGTAGAAACTCCGAGAGTTGGGGAGTGGGTGCGGGTGCTGGCGCGCGAGGGGCGACTTCCCCATTCTGCAGACGGTCCAACTGAGTCTGTTGGTGCTGCATCTGGGTGAGGAGGGCGGTGATCAGCTGGTTCTGATTCGCCATCATCTCCGCCAAAGTAGGGTGGTTGGCGGATGGCGACCCAGACTGACGTGGGCCCATTGCACCCCAGTTGGGTACAACACCCTCGGGTGCATCGCGGCTTCCTCCTTCTCCGTTGTTGGAGCCGGTGTTCTGGTGGTCGGCCATTTTCTGAACATATGACATTATAAGGCAAAAAGATGATGAAACATTAATACAATCAAAAATACCTCATAAGGCTCAGGCATATATATAAAGTGGTAAAAATTGTTCATTACAATCAAGCTTTTATTCCATCCACAACACACTCATTGTGGATAGCACCACATACTAAATTTTGCTTTATTTAAAATAGCGACTCCTAACGTCTAATCACCACCGGAGGCGGTCTCCGTGCTCTCGGAACCACGAGCTCGCGGCTCCAGAGGGATGGTGGGCTCGAGAAAGTTATCGATGATGGCGTCGGAGACGAGGCCGGAGCGCGGTGCAGGGGCGCTGGTCGAGGGTCTAGCGGGGGAGGGGTGTGGCGGGATCATCTTGGGGCGAGGGAGGGGCTCGCGGATGGGCTTCTTCCTTGGAAGGAGAGGGACCATCTCCGCGATGTCCTTCTGCAGCTGCATAATCTTGCGCTGCAGCTCGCCGTTTTGTTGGATCAAGTTCTTCGTCTCCTCACGAAGAAACTCAACCGCTTCATGGTGCTCGTCGGCGTCGAGCACCGCCTCAATATGGAGATCATCCATAGCCTGAAGAAGACACGACTGCCGGGCCATGACCGGATCACGCACGGAGTGAACTCCGAGGTAGATGCTACGGTGTCCGCCGGGAGTACGCTTCGGCACAAGCCGGAAGGACGAGTTCTGAAGACGATCATCGTAGATCATCCTCAGCTCCATGAGGGCCTGGAGGGTGACTCGTTGGCATGCGACGTCGAAAGTCGGGCCCCCAAGTGCGGTGGTGTAGGGTGGCAGGTGCTCTCCTGATGGGGGAGTGGTCCCGATCTTCCGATAGGTAAAGGATAAACTTGGGTTGGTGGAGAATCTCGACGTTGGTGATCCAAGGCTCCGGTCCGGCGGATCAAAACCTTGCAATCGTTACACCACTGTCTCCGTTGGTTATCAACCACGCAGAACGCGATTGACCTCGCCACGAAGGATAATTCCTGCAAGCGAACCCAAGAACACAAGCAAGAACAGGAAGGATACAAATCGAATGCCAAATCACAGACAAACGAAGATAAGGTGAGGTTTCACAAACGCCAATGCAGCAGCCAATCGGTCCGGTGCAAGAGGCGGGATCTAAACACAACAGTGTAGATGCAACAAAGCAAAACCTAACCCTAGAAGTGGCTGGCGTGAGGATATATAGGGCGGCGGCCTGTGGAAGGGGAACAGACTTGGGCTGTGGGCTAGAAGACGTACAGACTCAGATTATGGCCAACACGGCCCAGTTCTGTCACGCAGTACTGTTTTAAATACACAGGTCGACTCGAGACTCCAAATGATGTGAAACCAACGGCAAAAGATCCGTCTTCTCCTCAGCTTTCCAAAAAGTCCAAGAACTCGCCAATCGGACTTCGTATGAGGAAGTTATGCCCATTTTGGTGAATGGTGGTCGATGTAGTCCGAACCAGCGAATTCTTGACTTCAAATCATCCGTGCGGCTCCGTCTTCAACTCCAACTCTCCTATTCCATCTCCCATGTTCCTAAGCAACAAAATATCACTAGTATTCAGTAGCATCCCATCCAAACAAATATAATCAAAGTTGCTAAGGAACGAATTAACCTCATGGTTCAAGCGACGGGCACGGGCGCGTGTGATTGGTCCTTGTAGTTGAATTGTAGGTGGAGGCTCTATGTGTGTATCATGTGAAGTGATGTCCTCATCATCTCCGGAGCCGTGGACGGTGAGGGAGACGTCACAAGGTCCGGCGAACTCGTCGGGGTACACTCCTTGGAATTCAGGCTCAAAGAGGAACCCGAGGAATGTGAGCATCATGCGGAGCTCCCTGACGAAGCCCTCGTAATGGCGGTAGTAGATGTGCACTTGGTATACTGGCATCTACAAAACAACAAGTTGAATAAAAGTGAGGGGAGAAACAAAGTTTATAAAGTAGGTTTTCGAGAAATAATTTCCTGCGGCTAATGGCTAGCCGGGTCTGTTTGGCTTCCTACAGTCAAGTCGGCTCTGATACCATCTTGTGGGCGCCCCGATTTATCAAAATCGAGACATTATTGAATTTCGTAAGAAAAACAATAATACAAGAGGTTCATCATGCGACAACCGTACATACGACAGTATTAATGGTACGCAGACCATAATTATTACATCAGAGTTGAAATAAAAATAGTAATAAAAGTAAATAGCATGACGAACGCCTTCTTCAGGATCTTTGCTTGACTGGGTCGCTACTCCAGACCATCTTCGTAGTAGGCATCCTCTGTGGGGTCCAACGGGTATGAGTACAAAAAGTACTCAACAAGCCACCGCAAATGCAAATAATAATGCAGGATAATAAACAAGGAAGGGTAATGGCTAACAGTGCGGAAAAGTACATTTTCAATTATTGCATTTAGTGTAGTCAAATTTTAATCATGTGGGAAAGTAAACATGAACATCAACATCATCATCTAACTCGAGGAGTACGTTTTACCTCCTCGCACAACATTCCTTACATGTCAACCAACATGCACATCTATATTCATGTAATCTAACTATGGGATGTCACGCAACCCGCCCTTGACCATGGGCTCGGCTTTTCGAAAAGATTTATGACTCTGATCAGAGATGTACTACTGTACCCACAAGGCACGCACTCATCCCAAACGAGATGACCCATACCACGGGAACTCGTGCCAAAACCTCGGCATGAAATGCTCCAAGCGATAACCAACCGCTCTAGGTTTCGCCGGCGCGCCGGGCCGCATCCCGGCTAACGTCGCACCCCCTTTTGCGCCACATTGGTACAAGCCACCCGCAGGTGCTGCTTGACCCATCTCCAAATGGTGGCCTCGGTTTGGAACACTCCATACCTTAGTTAGGACTTACCCATTAGACTTGTGGTTAGTACGGAAGTGTATTGCAACGGATCCCTCAGACCGGTCCTTATAGTGCCCCGGGTGCTACCGACCAATGCCCTAGCTTGCACCCGGAACCCACCATGCATTCACTCACAACCACAACTCCAACACCGACAGAATTCCATAGATAAGAAACCATGGGGATCATATAGTAGAACCATGTACTATGACTCATTTTTATCCTATAGCAATCATGTCGATACATTGGACACTAGCTAATAACATTTATCATAGGGTGACAAGGAGTTTAGGCTAGAGAGCATGGCTTGGGTTGCACATCAAGGTCGGGGGATCCTAAATAAATATATTGTAAGGGTTCATTTGACTAATGCATGTATAACCTATGTGTTTTAGCGATAGTTTAATCAAACATGGGTTCAACATGCTCAAAAGATTAGTTTGGTGACTTGCCTTGTTCAGCGAATGGGGAGGGAGGAACTTCCGGGAAATATTCCGGCTCCTCGACGGCGTCGTAGTCTTCCCAATATAAAAAGTAAAATAAATACAGCATCCAATCTAAACAATATAAAATCACACAACAAGCATATGGGTTTAAGGTGGTTTAAAGTAAAGAAAAACAGAGTTGTTAAGGTTATGAAATTCATTTTATAAATAATTTTAAAGGAATTAAAGTGAAGTGTTGTTCTTTGAGAAAGTGTTTTAAATGTGAGTAATCTCATTTTAAACATCATAATCAATTTAAAATGAAAGGTTCATAGGCAATGTAGTGGTATTCAATATATGAACAGAAAGAAAATAAATATGAATTTTACTGAAATTTAAATAATTGAATTTACATTTTTACCCTAAGGGTATTTGAATACCTATTTAAATAAACATGAAAAATTCTAAGGTAACGTATTGTTTTTATTGAACTAATGGGTAGAGAATAATATTATAAATTTTCTGAAATTGAAATTGCAATTTTTAGAGTTTAAATGCGCCAGATATGAATTTTTGAAATTTAAAAGCATTTCTGGAATTTATTTCTAAATTTAAATCCCCTCGGGTCCACGGTGAGCCAGGCCCATGGTGAACCCACGCACTGTGCGCGTGTGCCGGATCGATCTGGACCATTGGATCTAGATCCAACGCACGCGGGCGAGGCGGGGCGCTTAAGTGATAACGGACGGCCAGGATTAAAACGCGCGAAAGGGTACCACGTGGACGCACGAGATCAAGCGCGGTTTTTAAATACTAATGGACGCACGAGATTAAAACGTACCCCTTCGCACAGATCCAATGACGCAGATTAAACCGCACATGGGATTTAATCAGTACCGTTAGATCCAGATCGCATGACGCGGATTGAATCCGACACGGCACGGGTACTCAGCCCGTGCCGGTCGTCTTCTCCGGCGACGGCGTGCGGGCCAGAGGCCACATCGAACGATGGCGGTCGAAGCTAAGGCCTAAAACAGAAAGAGGATACTGCGGGGATCACGAGGGTACCTCGGCGGTGGTCCGGGGACGACGGGGCGTGGCCGGCAATGAGGTAGACGACGAGGTGGTCTCGGGTCCTTGTCGGCGACGGCGTTCCAGCGAAGTTCGTGGATGGCGGAGGGGCGGCCGGGGTCGGTGACGTCCTTGTGGTCACGACGGTGTGGTTGGCTAGGGCGGAGGAGGTCGCTAGCGACGGCGAGGGGCGACCGGAGTAGGAGCGGCGGTGAGGTGTTAAAAACTGAAGAGGGGAGCGCTCTGTTCGTTCTCGTTGTGAATGGTCGTGGGGGTCGAACGCGGTGGAGGCCAGGGGCTTAAATAGGGCCACCGGCGGAGCTTGCATGCAAGGAAAGCCGAGGGAGGGCTTTAACTCGCCGGCGAGGGCTCGGCCATGCACGGTGTGGCGTTCCCGGGGGCTTAAACGCGTGGTTTAAACGGGGGGAAACGGTCGGCTGGGCGTGGGGAACCGATTAATGGCGCCAATTGAATGCGGGAGGGGCCAGCGAGGTGGATCTGAGGCGGGGGTCGTCGGCCGGCGTGATTTGGGGGCGACGGCGCGAGGTAGACAACGGGTCTGACAGGCGGGGGCCACTGACCAGCGGGCGTGAGCACGCGAGCGAGAGAGCTGACGGGTGGGGCCATGGTGTCGGGCGCGCGCGCGAGGGAAGGCGATCGGCGCCGACAGGTGGGGTCGGGCTGTCAGCCAGAGGCGGGCGAGGTGACGGGCTGGGCCGACCGGGAGAGAGAGAAAGGGATGAGGGTGGCCCGTTACTGTTTCAAAACATTTCTGAATAAAAATAATTCCAGAAAATAGATTAAAATCTTAGGGATACTTCCAAGCTTGGTAAAAATTTATAAAAATTCTCAAAAACATATTTTGGCCTTGGGAGTTTATACCAAAATTTTTAGCTTCTGGTTTGGTCATTAACTCTATGTTGTAGTTCAAAATGGTATAGAAGGGTATTAAAGGTATTTTCAGAATAATAAATTCAAGAAATTGAATTAAATAATATTTTTATTACTTTGAAAATTTGGGGTATTACAAACCTATCCCCCTTACAAAGAATCTCGTCCTCGAGATTGGAACGTCACTCGAATAACCCGGGGTATTGGGCTTTCAGTTCGTCTTCTTTTTCCCATGTGGCTTCTTCGGCGGGGTGGTTGTCCCACTGAACCTTGCAGAAGCGAACTACACGACTTCTGGTTACTCTTTCTTTGGTTTCCAAGATCTTTATGGGTTTCTCGATGTAAGTCAACTCTTCTTGGACGTTGAGCTACTGAAGGTCGGCTTGCTCGGTGGGTACCCGGAGGCACTTCTTCAGCTGAGAGACATGGAACACATCGTGAACTCCTGCCAATGACGGAGGCAGTTCAAGTTGATATGCCACTTCTCCTTGCCGTCGGAGGATCTGAAAAGGTCCGACGTAACGGGGTGCTAGCTTGCCTTTCATGTTGAACCTTTGAGTGCCTCGGAGGGGAGTGACTCAGAGATAGACATAATTACCCTCCTCAAAGGTTAGGTCTCTTCGACGGTTATCGGCGTAGCTCTTCTGTCGGGACTAGGCTATCTTTAACCGGTCTCTTATGATCTTGACCTTCTCTTCAGCTTCTCTTAATATATCTGTCCCAAACAGTTGCGATTCTCCGGTTTGATCCTAGAGCAATGGCGTTCTACACTTACGTCCGTAGAGTGCTTCGAACGGGGACATTTGCAGGCTGGCCTGATAACTGTTGTTGTAGGAGAACTCTGCATACGACAAGTTCTTGTCCCACATTCCGCCAAAGTCTAGAGCGCAAGCTCTAAGCATATCTTCCAATATCTGGTTGACCCTTTCGGTTTGACCGTCGGTCTGTGGATGATAGGCGGTGCTAAAGTTCAGCCGGGTGCCGAGTTCCTCTTGAAGGTTCTTCCAAAACTTGGAGGTAAACTGACTTCCGCGGTCAGATACAATCTTCTTAGGAACCCCGTGAAGGCACACGGTCCGGGTCATATACAACTCGGCCAGTTTGGCGACAGTGTAAGTTGTTTTGACCGGGATAAAGTGAGCTACCTTGGTGAGTCGGTCCACGATCACCTAGATAGAATCGTGACCAGCTTGGGTCCTGGCTAGTCCCGTGATGAAGTCCATTCCTATCTCTTCCCACTTCCATTCAGGGACTTTGAGGGGTTGAAGAAGTCCGGCAGGTCTTTGATGCTCTGCCTTGACTCGCTGGCATGTGTCGCACTTGGCCACATACTCAGCTATTTCTCTCTTCATGCTGACCCACCAATATTTTTCTTTCAGGTCTTGATACATCTTTGTACTCCCGGGATGTATGGAGTATAGAGTATCGTGGGCTGCAGCCAGTTGGTCACTGCTTCAACGGTGGTTGGGTCCACTGCTATTCCTCCGGCGGATATGACATGGCCGAGAAACTTCACCTCAGATGACCAAAATTCGCATTTGCTGTATTTGGCGTACAGTTGCTGCTCCCTTAGCTTACCGAGGGTTAGACGGAGGTGAGTCTCGTGTTCTTCCTTGGTCTTGGAGTAAACGAGGATATCGTCGATGAATACCACGATGAACTTATCCAAGAACTCCATTAATACATTGTTCATCATGTTCATGAAAAAGGCCGGGGCATTCGTGAGTCCGAACGACATCACTGTATACTCGTAGAGTCCATAGCGGGAGGTGAAGGCAGTCTTCGGTATGTCCTCTTCTCTAATCCTCAATTGGTGATAACCTGACCTGAGGTCAATCTTGGAAAACACCGAGGATCCCTTCAGTTGATCGAACAGGTCATCGATCCGAGGCAATGGGTACTTGTTCTTGATGGTTACGTCGTTCAAGGCTCTATAGTCCACGCACATCCTCTTGGTCTTGTCCTTCTTCATGGCAAAGATGACCGGTGCACCCCAGGGTGAGGTACTCGGTCGAATGTACCCTTTCTGCTCTAGGTCTTCGATGTTACTCTTGACCTCGGCTAATTCATTGGCGGCCATCCGATATGGGCGATTGGAGATTGGAGTGGTCCCGGGGACAAGTTCGATTCTGAATTCGATGCCCTGCTTGGGAGGCATGCCTGGTAGGTCTTCAGGGAAGACGTCCATAAACTCCTTGACTATGGGTACTTCTTCAAGAGCTAGCGAGTGGAGGGACGATTCGAGTGGTTTGCGACTGGTCATCCGAAAGGTGACGGTTGCGCCTTCAGGGTTGACCACTGTGACGGACTTGTTGGCACAGTCAATCACTCCCTTGTGCTTCATCAACCAATCCATTCCTAGGATGAGGTCGAGTCCGGTGCATTTTATGAGGACTGGCTTGGCCCGAAATAATACTCCTTGGATCTCAATCTGAACCTTAGGGCTGTATAAGCGGGCTAAGGTCCTATTGTCGGGAGTGACAATCACCATGGGGACGGATAGAGGGAGCACGTCCAATTCATTGATTTTCACAAAATCTTCCGAGACGAAGGAGTGTGTTGCTCCAGAGTCAAATAATATTACGGCTGGTACGGAATTCACAGTGAACGTACTGAGCACGACTTCCGGAGCCTCCTGAGCTTCCTCCGCGTTGATGTGGTTGACGTGGGCACGTACCGCCTGGTTGGGTGCCGCGCCTTGGGGCTGTTTGGGGTGAGGACACTGGTGCGAATAGTGCCCTTCCTTGCGGCAGTTGAAGCAGACGACCGGCCTCCCTTGGCGATCCTTCAAGATCGGGGCCTTGGCGGCTGGCATCGGCTGAGCGGCCGGGGCTGGTGGAGCGGGGCGAGGATGACCGGCGTTGGATCCACCGGCGGCATGAGGTGGCCTATAGGCGGGCCAAGGATGGTAGGCTGGCGCTGGTGGCGGAGGGACGAAGCGGGGCCTCTGAGAGTTAGCCTGCTGATGCTTGAAGGCGGTCATCTTCCTCTTCTTGAGGTCCAACCTGTTCTGCTCAGTCTCTTGGATGAGAGATTTATTGACTAGCCATTGGAAGTCGGCGTAGTCGGTGGCGACGAGCTGGATGGACAGCTCATCCTTGAGTCCCCGGAGGAACTTGGCCTGGCGGAGGGCGTCAGTGCGCACTTCTTCTGGTGCGTAGCGGGCGAGGCGGTTGAACTCATGGAGGTACTCCATGACAGTCCGACTGCCTTGCTGCAGGTCGCGGAACTCCTGCTGCTTTACCGCGATGACACCGGCGGGGACGTGGGCGGCACGGAAGGCGATGGTGAACTCCCCCATGTCATCACGTGGTCCTCCAGCTGGGACTCACGGTAGTTGTCCCACCATTCCGCGGTGGGGCCCTGGAGCTGGTGAGTGGCATAGGCGACTCGCTCCCGGTCGGTGCAGGGGAGGAGGTCAAGCTTCTTTTCGATGGTGCGAAGCCAATCTCCGGCCTCCATCGGGTTGGTGGTGCTTGAGAAGATGGCCGGGCGCACGCGTAGAAACTCCGAGAGTTGGGGAGTGGGTGCGGGTGCTGGCGTGCGAGGGGCGACTTCCCCATTCTGCAGACGGTCCAACTGAGTCTGTTGGTGCTGCATCTGGGTGAGGAGGGCGGTGATCAGCTGGTTCTGATTCGCCATCATCTCCGCCAAAGTAGGGTGGTTGGCGGATGGCGACCCAGACTGACGTGGGCCCATTGCACCCCAGTTGGGTACAACACCCTCGGGTGCATCGCGGCTTCCTCCTTCTCCGTTGTTGGAGCCGGTGTTCTGGTGGTCGGCTATTTTCTGAACATACGACATTATAAGGCAAAAAGATGATGAAACAGTAATACAATCAAAAATACCTCATAAGGCTGAGGCATATATATAAAGTGGTAAAAATTGTTCATTACAATCAAGCTTTTATTCCATCCACAACACACTCGTTGTGGATAGCACCACATACAAAATTTTGCTTTATTTAAAATAGCGACTCCTAATGTCTAATCACCACCGGAGGCGGTCTCCGTGCTCTCGGAACCACGAGCTCGCGGCTCCAGAGGGATGGTGGGCTCGAGAAAGTTCTGGATGATGGGGTCAGAGACGAGGCCGGGGCGCGGTGCAGGGGCGCTGGTCGAGGGTCTGGTGGGGGAGGGGTGTGGCGGGATCATCTTGGGGCGAGGGAGGGGCTCGCGGATGGGCTTCTTCTTCCTTGGAAGGAGAGGGACCATCTCCGCGATGTCCTTCTACAGCTGCATAATCTTGCGCTGCAGCTCGCCGTTCTGTTGGATCAAGTTCTTCGTCTCCTCACGAAGAAACTCAACCGCCTCATGGTGCTCGTCGGCGTCGAGCACCGCCTCAGTATGGAGATCGTCCATAGCCTGAAGAAGACACGACTGTCGGGCCATGACCGGATCACGCACGGAGTGAACTCCGAGGTAGATGCTACGGTGGGCACCAGGAGTATGCTTCGGCACAAGCCGGAAGGACGAGTTCTGAAGACGATCATCGTAGATCATCCTCAGCTCCATGAGGGCCTGGAGGGCGACTCGTTGGCACGCGACATCGAAAGTCGGGCCCCCAAGTGTGGTGGTGTAGGGTGGCAGGTGCTCTCCGGAGCCGTGGACGGTGAGGGAGACGTCACAAGGTCCGGCGAACTCGTCGGGGTACACTCCTTGGAATTTGGGCTCAAATAGGAACCCGAGGAATGTGAGCATCATGCGGAGCTCCCTGACGAAGCCCTCGTAATGGCGGTAGTAGCTGTGCACTTGGTATACTGGCATCTACAAAACAGCAAGTTGAATAAAAGTGAGGGGAGAAACAAAGTTTATAAAGTAGGTTTTCTAGAAATAATTTCCTGCGGCTAATGGCTAGGCGGGTCTGTTTGGCTTCCTACAGTCAAGTCGGCTCTGATACCATCTTGTGGGCGCCCCGATTTATCAAAATCGAGACATTATTGAATTTCGTAAGAAAAACAATAATACAAGAGGTTCATCATGCGACAACCGTACATACGACAGTATTAATGGTACGCAGACCATAATTATTACATCAGAGTTGAAATAAAAATAGTAATAAAAGTAAATAGCATGACGAACGCCTTCTTCAGGATCTTTGCTTGACTGGGTCGCTACTCCAGACCGTCTTCGTAGTAGGCATCCTCTGTGGGGTCCAATGGGTATGAGTACAAAAAGTACTCAACAAGCCACCGCAAATGCAAATAATAATGCAGGATAATAAACAAGGAAGGGTAATGGCTAACAGTGCGGAAAAGTACATTTTCAATTATTGCATTTAGTGTAGTCAAATTTTAATCATGTGGGAAAGTAAACATGAACATCAACATCATCATCTAACTCGAGGAGTACGTTTTACCTCCTCGCACAACAGTCCTTACATGTCAACCAACATGCACATCCATATTCAAGTAATCTAACTATGGGATGTCACGCAACCCGCCCTTGACCGTGGGCTCGGCTTTTCGAAAAGATTTATGACTCTGATCAGAGATGTACTACTGTACCCACAAGGCACGCACTCATCCCAAACGAGATGACCCATACCACGGGAACTCGTGCCAAAACCTCGGCATGAAATGCTCCAAGCGATAGCCACCCGCTCTAGGTTTCGCCGGCGCGCCGGGCCGCATCCCGGCTAACGTCGCACCCCCTTTTGCGCCACATTGGTACAAGCCACCCGCAGGTGCTGCTTGACCCATCTCCAAATGGTGGCCTCGGTTTGGAACACTCCATACCTTAGTTAGGACTTACCCATTAGACTTGTGGTTAGTACGGAAGTGTATTGCAACGGATCCCTCAGACCGGTCCTTATAGTGCCCCGGGTGCTACCGACCAATGCCCTAGCTTGCACCCGGAACCCACCATGCATTCACTCACAACCACAACTCCAACACCGACAGAATTCCATAGATAAGAAACTATGGGGATCATATAGTAGAACCATGTACTACGACTCATTTTTATCCTATAGCAATCATGTCGATACATTGGACACTAGCTAATAACATTTATCATAGGGTGACAAGGAGTTTAGGCTAGAGAGCATGGCTTGGGTTGCACATCAAGGTCGGGGGATCCTAAATAAATATATTGTAAGGGTTCATTTGACTAATGCATGTATAACCTATGTGTTTTAGCGATAGTTTAATCAAACATGGGTTCAACATGCTCAAAAGATTAGTTTGGTGACTTGCCTTGTTCAGCGAATGGGGAGGGAGGAACTTCCGGGAAATATTCCGGCTCCTCGACGGCGTCGTAGTCTTCCCAATATAAAAAGTAAAATAAATACAGCATCCAATCTAAACAATATAAAATCACACAACAAGCATATGGGTTTAAGGTGGTTTAAAGTAAAGAAAAACAGAGTTGTTAAGGTTATGAAATTCATTTTATAAATAATTTTAAAGGAATTAAAGTAAAGTGTTGTTCTTTGAGAAAGGGTTTTAAATGTGAGTAATCTCATTTTAAACATCCTAATCAATTTAAAATGAAAGGTTCATAGGCAATGTAGTGGTATTCAATATATGAACAGAAAGAAAATAAATATGAATTTTACTGAAATTTAAATAATTGAATTTACATTTTTACCCTAAGGGTATTTGAATACCTATTTAAATAAACATGAAAAATTCTAAGGTAACATATTGTTTTTATTGAACTAATGGTTAGAGAATAATATTATGAATTTTCTGAAATTGAAATTGCAATTTTTAGAGTTTAAATGCGCAAGATATGAATTTTTGAAATTTAAAAGAATTTCTGGAATTTATTTCTAAATTTAAATCCCCTCGGGTCCACGGTGAGCCAGGCCCATGGTGAACCCACGCACTGTGCGCGTGTGCCGGATCGATCTGGACCATTGGATCTAGATCCAACGCGCGCGGGCGAGGCGGGGCGCTTAAGTGATAACGGACGGCCAGGATTAAAACGCGCGAAAGGGTACCACGTGGACGCACAAGATCGAGCGCGGGTTTTAAATACTAATGGACGCACGAGATTAAAACGTACCGCTTCGCACAGATCCAACGACGCAGATTAAACCGCACATGGGATTTAATCAGTACCGTTAGATCCAGATCGCACGGTGCGGATTGAATCCGACATGGCATGGGTACTCAGCCCGTGCCGGTCGTCTTCTCCGGCGACGGCATGCGGGCCAGAGGCCACGGCGAGCGATGGCGGTCGAAGCTAAGGCCTAAAACGGAAAGAGGATACTGCGGGGATCACGAGGGTACCTCGGCGGTGGTCCGGGGACGACGGGGCGTGGCCGGCAATGAGGTAGACGGCGAGGTGGTCTCGGGTCCTTGTCGGCGATGGCGTTCCGGCGAAGTTCGTGGATGGCGGAGGGGCGGCCGGGGTTGGTGACGTCCTTGCGGTCACGACGGTGTGGTTGGCTAGGGCGGAGGAGGTCGCTAGCGACGGCGAGGGGCGACCGGAGTAGGAGCGGTGGTGAGGTGTTAAAAACTGAAGAGGGGAGCGCTCTGTTCGTTCTCGTTGTGAATGGTTGTGGGGGTCGAACGCGGTGGAGGCCAGGGGCTTAAATAGGGCCACCAGCGGAGCTTGCATGCAAGGAAAGCCGAGGGAGGGCTTTAACTCGCCGGTGAGGGCTCGGGTGGTTTAACTGGGGGAAACGGTCGGCTGGGCGCGGGGAACCGATTAATGGCGCCAATTGAATGCGGGAGGGGCCAGCGAGGCGGATCCGAGGTGGGGGTCGTCGGCCGGCGTGATTTGGGGGCGACGGCTCGAGGTAGACGACGGGTCTGACATGCGGGGGCCACTGACCAGCGGGCGTGAGCGCGCGAGCGATAGAGCTGACGGGTGGGGCCGTGGTGTCGGGCGCGCGCGCGAGGGAAGGCGATCGGCGTCGACAGGTGGGGTAGGGCTGTCAGCCAGAGGTGGGCGAGGTGACGGGCTGGGCCGGCCGGGAGAGAGAGAAAGGGAGGAGGGAGGCCCGTTACTGTTTCAAAACATTTCTGAATAAAAATAATTCCAGAAAATAGATTAAAATCTTAGGGCTACTTCCAAGCTTGGTAAAAATTTATAAAACTTCTCAAAAACATATTTTGGCCTTGGGAGTTTATACCAAAATTTTCAGCTTCTGGTTTGGTCATTAACTCTATGTTGTAGTTCAAAATGGTATAGAAGGGTATTAAAGGTATTTTCAGAATAATAAATTCAATAAATTGAATTAAATAATATTTTCATTACTTTGAAAATTTGGGGTGTTACAAGGGGCTACTGTTGGGGGAAAATACTACATCTTGTGGGTTATTGCTGTAACAGGACAAAAACAGGTGATTGAATCAAAGGTTCCTAGCATGTAACTCCGAGAGTACATTGGATCAAGTTCGAAGTATGGAGGTGAACTCTAGTTCGGAGTATATCTTTGAACTTGGACTCTTCCGAGAGCCTTCCTGCCAGCTAGGACGGAAGACTTATCTTTTTTCTCATTAGATTAGTCTTTTACCATTTTAGCCCTATTAAGGGTACCGAATAGTTTCCACTATATCGGTTGTAACATAGGGATAAAGGGGTCTTTTCCTTAATGTTTGGGTCTATAAATACCCCCCGTTTTACCCTGTAATGAGGACCGAATACAAGTTATTCAATACACATCTTCGAATACAAGTTATTTCGCAAACACTTCGTTTGTCAGTTTCTAACTTTCAGAAACCTGTTAGCGTAATCTTTTACGCCAAAAGTCAGTAATAAACAGGTAGAGATAATTCCCTTCCTGTACGTCAATATGCATTTCTTGCTTGTCTCCAGATTCTTAATTAAGTGCCAGTTATGTCACAAATGATAAATTAATCATTAGTAGTAAAATATGATTGCGTAGACATATAGTCCTTTGAAACTAAAGCTAAATCCCACGAGAGACTTGCTAATTTACCAATGCTAGGAAGTGGATTCCATTTTTTTGTCATCCTGGTCAACATGTCATGGACATAAATGATTCCATTTATTATTATGTCTGAGTGGCATCATCATCAAGTAAAATGAGTAATGTTGAGAGTGTCAAATTACCATTTTTCTCAAATTCAATGATCAGTTTAACAAATCCTAGTGGTGTAAGTAATGTTGAGAGTGTCAAATTACCAATTTTCTCAAATTCAATTATCAGTTTAATAAATCCTAGTTGTGTCATGTATATGACTGAAATAATGTTGGGAAATAAATTATGTGCGCCTGAGATCCATACTCTTCACAAAAAGAACTTTTGGATCAACATCATACAGAGAACCAAGGTGATCCAAAGATAGCAGAAGGAGCGGTTGATGAAAGACATGCATGGCTAGTGATGTGCACTAGGTGCGCTTTTAGTTGGCTCGATCTTCCGATAGGTTTGATTGAGGCGACGAGTGGACGTTCACGGTTTAAGGATTCCGATCAGTGATTGAACCCTTGTTGGATCGAATAGGCGACCAGAGGGAAGGTGAATGGGAGCTTTAAAATTTTCTTATGAAACACAACTTCTCAAAACAACTTTCAAAGACTAGGCATTGACTGTTCATTGGAGCTCTAAAGACTTCGCTCATGACTCCGGACACAGAAAACACTTTGAGCTGACCTTCGCTCTAGTGATTTGCACTAGGCTTTGCACATACGCAGTACTCAGGACAAACAATGCTCTCAAAAGTGTTACCCTAGACCTTAGCCTACCCTTTCTTTTATAGCCTACTTAGACATGCCAAAAGACTACGTTACCCCTAGAGTTTATAATTTTTGGACTCACAGTCCAGGTGGTATTACATGTAGTCTTGCTTGAATGACCTTCAACAAATGGGTACCAGTACCCAAAATTCACACTTTATTTGAAGCTCCACAGTGATTAAAATTTTTGGCTTCTTTTTTATGGAGCCTCGCAGCAGTTGATGAAGTGTCTGAGTGACTCCAGTTGTAGACTCCAAAACATTGAGGCTTCGCTGCACCGAAGTCCTGACTTTGAGTGTGACGGTTTTGAGCCAAAGTAATCAAAGCTCTTGTTGCATTCGCACCATGTCCTATGAGTGGACCACCATGGCTTCACAACTCCTCTAGCTTGACCACCGTCCGTCTATGTACCAAAATTATGCATGCCCAAAGCCACGACAATCCATTCATACTTTGAAGTTCCCCTTCGAGGTACACCTTTGAAATGCCTCCCTTTGGAGCACACCTTCATAGTGCCTCCCCTCGGATGACTTCATTAGTCACCCTTTGAAGTATCTCCCTGTAGAGCATACCTTCGAAGTATCCCTCAGAAATGCCTTCCTCTAGAGCTCACCTTTTGAGTGCCTTCTTGTCTCCACTTAGTGCACTTGTGTTCAAGACCCTCCATCTAGAGAGCCTCGGAACACCCTTCGGACTACCCTTGACTTCACCCAACCTACTTGATCCTCTAGCACCAAGTCTCTCACCTGGTATTGATCCCTCGCTATTGATAGTCAAGTTGCATCCACTTCCTGCACATCACGAGACAAATAGACATTATTTTGCAGCACTCTCCGATACACACCAAACCCTTCGGTGAACCCTTCGGGGTAATCCCTTTGATGCACACTTTGGTGTACACCACAGATACCGACCCCTTTGGGGTAATCCCTTTGATGCACACTTCAGTGTACACCACATATACCGACCCCTTCGGTAAGCCCTTCAGTGCACACTTCGGCAATCATGAGATAAATTCTCCCTTTTTTCTGTGGCATGGTTAAATTATCCCCCTTTGGCAATACAAGCATGAAGGTGACAACAGTGATACAAAGAGAAGTGTGCAAGTGGAGTGAAGATACAAGCTTCTTAAATAAGATTACTAGCAATTACAGTACATTGCAAATATTGCCTAAAATATTGTCTTTAAATAATGTATGACAAGTTCAAGTGAAACATATTCAAGAAAGTCATGAGCAACCAATTTTCATATTTGAGAAAACAAAAACATCACCACTCAGACTAGCAGACTAGGTATGATAAGACATGAAGTACAAAAGCTAGCAAATATATATACAGATATGCATATCCAAAAACATAGAGCTTCAGCAAACGATATATTCAATATTTTCAAGCTTTATGATTCATTTTCTATTTTGATTTAGTGCCAGGGAATATTTTTTTGTCAGCCTTATGCTAACCGACAAGTCAAACCTAAGCCAAAACTGGACCATGCGAAGCTTAAGACATTGGTCTTGGCATACATTGTAAAGTCCTAGATCATACTAAATTGCTATGGTAAGCACTCTAAATCAAAAGTAGTGCGACAATGCAAACCCACCTGGATCTTTCCATTTTAGCACACAAGTCATGGATATCAATTTCATGTTTTATATCATTTTTAGTATAAGATTTCCATAAATCAAGTTGCATGTTTGCATCCAAGTGAAATGGACTTAGCTACCAGACAGGTAAAAAATAACAAAAGAAATTAGCCTACTCATGCTAGTTACCAGACTAAGGAGTGATCATGATTTTTTATTTCCAAGATATAAAAGCTATGCTAATGACATAAATTAGATATACTATATGGGCTGAATCATCATGATCATATACAATAATCCAAACACATATACAAGCAGGTACATGTAAAAGAAGTAATCATATAGCAAAAGCATGTGCAAGAGCGAGAATGGAATAATGCATGAAATGCACACACACCAAGTTAATCCAGAAACTCCCCCACATAAGATGCCATAAGGATGACACATAAGAGAAGAACCTAGAAAATGACAAGTACTAGAGGTACTTTTTCTATATATTCTACAACCAGCAAAATCCGCATCAGAAAATCCTCTAAGGCATAAAGATGAATATGTTGAATACCAAAGCCCAAATTCGAGAGTATGCTTAAGATACCTTAGAATGCGCCTCTTAGAATGCGCTTGATGGCTTGACGATGCAAAAATCTCAAAGAAGCTTGAAAATGAGAAGACATACATACAAAAAATTGAATGTCTGGTCTGGTAGCTGTTAAATAGAGGAAGAAGCAGATCATGCTCTTGAACTCCTTCTGATCCACTTCTTGTCCATCTTCATCTGGATAAAATGCAACTAAGGTTGCCATAGGAGTTGGTATGGGCTTCACATCACTCATCTCAAACTTCTTCAACAAATCCTTTATGTACTTCATCTGATGAATGAACTTACCTTGTTTACATTGTTTGATTTGCAAACCAAGGAAAAATGTGAGATCTCCCATCATTGACATCTGAAATTCCCTACTCATAGATTCTGCAAACTCGACAATAAGTGCATGAGAAGAGCCACCAAAGATGATGTCATCAACATATATCTGGACAAGGAGGAAATATTTTCCATGCTTGAGAGAAAACAAAGTTTTATCAACAGATCCCATCAAATACCTATGCTCAAGCAAAAATGACATAGGCCTAGCATACCAAGCTTTAGGTGCTTGCTCGAGCCCATATAAAGCCTTATGAAGTTTGAAGATCTATGGGGGTATTTTTGGTGTTCAAAACCAGTGGGTTATTTGACATAAAAATCCTCTATGATAAAACCATTTAGGAAAGCACTTTTGACATCCATTTGAAAAAGTTTGAAACCATGAGAAGATGAAAAAGCAAGAAAAATTCTAATGGCCTCAAGTCGAGCTACATGAGCAAAAGTTTTACCAAAATCAATCCCCTCGACTTGAGAAAAACCATGAGCAACAAGTCTACCCTTGTGTAGGACTAAAACAGGTAACTAGAGGGGGTGAATAGGTGCCTCACCAAATTCTTTCAAATTGATAGCCTTTTCTAAACACCCAACGCACGCGATGAGCAACGTGTCCATAGAGAGGAGGTAGACCCAAATGGCGTTCACATCCACCGAGACCTCTGCTTCCCTTCGGTATGAAATTTCCCGGACATGTCACACGAGCCTGAAGTCTACCCTTACTTTGGCGTAGAACTAGCGGAGTATCTAGTCGGAGTACCATCTCTCATTGGTAGAATTTGTAGGGAAGTTGTTTTGGAACTCCTTTCGGAGTTGGAAGTTAATGCTACCGAAGGCCAACAACATCGTTGAGCCATCAATACCGAATCACCTCTTCGGTTGACAGCTCGCTTCATGCAACATCGTGAACACCTCTACCTTTCCTTCGCACCCCTTCGCTCGCATGGCCCACTCGAAGATAGCCAAGTGGGCGATGGCGTTCAGGGAGAGCTACGAGAGCTCCGCATGATATAGCCTTAAGACTTTGGCTAGAAGCTCCAAAGATAGCAGCCTGAGCCCGGTGTCAAAAAGTCTTCGAAGACCACCACTTCTCCTTCATGCGGCACGGGGATGACCTCATCCCCAGGGACCCTCACCTCAACCCCAGGTCCTAATCGCTCGAATACTGCCTCGTTTATCGTCTCTTTGGTGAAAGTAGACTGATCCAAGATAAAGGTTTGATCGGGGTACTTCTCGGAGGGAGGCCTAAGGTCCCGAGCACCGTAAACCCTAGGAGCCCTAGAAGCTCCTAGCGCTGCCATCGTCAACGCTACAGTCACTACGGCCGCTTGTTGTTGAATTAGTGAAGAACCCAAAGCGGGCACCTTGGCGCTTGTCTTAGCCATTTGCAGAGAGGATTTTTGAAGAAAAGCGAAAGGTTTCACGATAATGGGGCACATCCTCTCCCTTTTATAAGGGGTCAGTAGCTTACGCTGCAAGTCCTGAGAGCAACAGTTGTTTTCACCTATCCAATGATGAACCCCATCACTGACAAGTGGGGCTGCCAGCAAAAAAACATCTGAATACAAGATCCTAGGATATCTACAGTGATTGGTATCCCGAGGGAGTAAATCCTCGTCAGGAATGGTGATTGGTTACCCGAGGAAATCTACGTCAGTTATTAAAACAGACGTTTGGAGAAATGGTGCGGCTAATGGCCCTCTGAAGCCATGAATGAATGCTTCCTGCCGAAGCACCTCCCTTTGCGCTCGAAGCCGCCCCAAGCTATTTGTGAGTACCTTTGGCTTTGTAAGTCCAGGAGCATAAAATTATTTCTTGCATATACTGCCTCCCCACTATGCAGAGCATTCGAAAAAGGTGTATTCGAGGGCTACTATTGGGAGGAAATAATCCCATCATGACTTGATGCTACGGAGGTATGTTCCTAAGTATGAGAGGTGCAAAGCATCAAGATATCGCCGCCATGCTCTAGGAGGAGGAACTCGAAGCCTCATGCCAGATTCGAAGCCTGTGCGTAAGCCCGGAGTGGGCTTCACCTCCAAGGAATGTTGCCTTCAGAGGAGCCCTGTCACCAAGGTATTCTCGGAGTCTCCTACTCCGAAGAGGCGCCGCCAAAAGAGACAAGACGTCTACTTTATCTACGTGTTCACACGATGTTTGACCTCTTTACCCCTACTGAGCCCAGAGAATAGTATCCACTATGGTGGTTGTAATTACTAGGGGGTAGGATAGTCATTTCCTATTTGTATCTAAGCCTATAAATACCCCCTTCTTTACTGTAAAGAGGACATCGAATACTAATACAAATAGAAACACTTCGAGTTGATCCAAGGTTATTATCCCCAGCAGAGGCCTAGATTGGTCCGCAATCAACCACTTTGAGTAGTCAACCCTTCGAGGTTATTCTAAACCTGTTAGCTTAATCCTTTGCGCCAACAACAGTCAGCTTGACAATTGCTGCACCTTTGCTAGCAGCCGACGCCGATGATCCCAAATCATCAACATGCCATATTCAATTTGGATCTTGTAGTGATCCTCATCGAGCTGTCCAAGGTTGATTATGTTGGCGGTGAGGCGAGGAATGTGGTAAATGCTAGAGAGTTGTTGTTGCTCACCACTCTTGCACTTGAAAAGAATTGTGCCACGCCCTTTAATGTCCACCATGGAACCATCTCCCAATCGGACAGTGCCACGAACGCTGGTGTCGAGGTCGGAGAAGGCTGAGTGGACTCCCATCATATGATTGGTTGCCTCTATATCAAGAATCTAGCGTGTGGTGTCACTATCTTTTGTCTCCCCAAGCTGCGCAAATAGCTTTTCCTCCTGAAAATGGATGGGTGCAGCAACCTCTTGTGGTGCGTCGTACACCTAGGTGGAGTGTTGGGAGTTACCGATGTCGAGGACCCACTTCACCTCAGTAGAGAGCTCACAGTTGCTAGTGTCAAAGACCTAATGCATACTGTCATCATCGCCCTTCTCTCCAAGATGGACAGAGAGCTTTTCCCTATTGTTGTTGAGAGCTTTGGTACCATTAGCATCCACGACTGCCATGAGAAGTGTCGGCTCAGTGCCCTCCTCCACCTGGGACACATGAGCCTGCTCATCACGTTTCTTCATGCAACATTCATGCGCCCAATGTCTCTTTTTGCCTCAATAACGACATTCATCAATGGCAACAAGCTTCTTGCCCTTTTCGTCATTTCTAGTGACCTTCGGAGGCTTGGAGCTGCTACTGCTCCCACTGTCGTGCCCGTGGCCACCACCATAGCCACATTTTTGCTTCCATGGCAAGGATTTGTTGCCACCTGATGGGCCCTCTACAGGGAGCTTGAGGCGTGATGCGATGCCTGTGGCCAGCTCATCCTCACTGAAATTCATCTTACTGGCAGCACTGCTACTCAGGGTTCACCCTATCGATATTTAAAAAATATCGGAGGGTAGTGATAAACGGGAATATCGGATATATCGAAATTCTATCGGAGATAGAAAAAAAATTCGGACAAAATTTAAAAAATTTATCTCAATTTGCATAGAAATGAAAACAAACCATTTTTAAACTATATAACATCAAAAACTAACCACAATAAATTAAAAAACATGAAAAAATCATCAATTCATCACATAAACCGCATGCCACAGGTCAATAATATATACCATTGATTCATCATCATGCATGCCAAGACAAATATCCAAAACAAGCCACCACACCAACACCACAAATTAAAATGAAACAAAGATTAATAAATAGGAAACAATTCACAAGCATAATGATCCATGCAACAAAGTGAGAGTAACAAAGTGTGTCTATTTACCATTTTTGCAAACCACCTCAACATTACTATCTGAAATTGAAACTAGCACGATCTATGCAGTGGAGAGTAGAAGTATGATGCAAGTACAACAGTAAAAACGCAGTACGCCTAAATCCTACCAACTCCGAACCGCAGCACAACAGGGACCAGGGAGAGGGCGACGGCGGGGAGGCGGCGGCGGCGGGGAGGTGGTGGGAAGGCGGCGGCGGCAAACTGGTGACGGGAATGGAGGGGGCGCAGAGGGGAGGCGGGCTGGCGGTGGGACGCACCGACGGAGGGGAGGCGCCGGCGGCAGGGAGGCGCCGACGGCGGGGACAAGCGGGTGACGACCTGACGGGAATGGAGGGGGTGCAGTGGGGAGGCGGGCCGGTGGCGGGGAGCGGCGCCGGCAGGGAGTGGGGAGCGGCGGTGGGTCTGTGGGGAGTGGGGACTGGGGAGGACTGAGGGGAGGGGAGTATTAGGTTTAGCTGTCGGGCTGAAGTCAAATGAAGTCAAATGGGCCTGTGGCAAAATTCAAAAAAATCCTAAATTTTTGAGCGGTAAGGGAAAAATTTCGGGGGTCAGCGGTAATACGGATTTATCGGATTTCTCAAACCGATAAATCCAACCCTGCAGTGCTACTGCTGCCGCTAGGGCCACGACGCTCCTCTACAGCCTTGAGGCACCCAATCAACTCCTCAATCGAGACCTGACTCAGATCAAGCAAGGTCTCAATGGCCATTCCAATCTGTTCATACCTCTCTAGTAGCGCTTGAATGAATTTCCTAACAATGTACTCATCAGTTTGGGGGGTCACCTAGCACTGCTAGCTGTGAGCGAGTGAATTATTGTGTATGCCGAAGTCATCGATGCTCGCGCCATCACGAAAATGGAGTGCATCAAACTCTCGTCGCAGCATGTTTGCCTTGGCTCGTCACACACGATCGACGTCAACATGCATGACACATATGGTATCCCATGTTGCCTTCGTCGTAGGCTTAGTCGCCATGGCCCCCATCATCTCTAGTGGCGCAGACTTGGAGATCACCTCAAGTGCCATGCGATCCTCAGTGAAGTCAACCCCATCGCCGCCATGACTCACGGCCTCCCAAAGACCATGTGCCTGAAGCATCACCTTCATCAATGCCGCCCAGTTGTGGTAGTTCATCCACGTGAGAGTCAGGTACTGCCCACTGCCATTGACCTCCTTGGTGACTCAGTGGATCACTAGATTTCTCCCTAAGCCACCATTGTCGCTGCCACTCCTTGGTTGTGGCGTCGTGTCCAGGTGGTATTACATGTAGTCTTGCTTGAATGACCTTCAACAAATGGGTACCAGTACCCAAAATTCACACTTTATTTGAAGCTCCACAGTGATTAAAATTTTTGGCTTCTTTTTATGGAGCCTCGCAGCAGTTGATGAAGTGTCTGAGTGACTCCAGTTGTAGACTCCAAAACATTGAGGCTTCGCTGCACCGAAGTCCTGACTTTGAGTGTGACGGTTTTGAGCCAAAGTAATCAAAGCTCTTGTTGCATTCGCACCATGTCCTATGAGTGGACCACCATGGCTTCACAACTCCTCTAGCTTGACCACCGTCCGTCTATGTACCAAAATTATGCATGCCCAAAGCCACGACAATCCATTCATACTTTGAAGTTCCCCTTCGAGGTACACCTTTGAAATGCCTCCCTTTGGAGCACACCTTCATAGTGCCTCCCCTCGGATGACTTCATTAGTCACCCTTTGAAGTATCTCCCTGTAGAGCATACCTTCGAAGTATCCCTCAGAAATGCCTTCCTCTAGAGCTCACCTTTTGAGTGCCTTCTTGTCTCCACTTAGTGCACTTGTGTTCAAGACCCTCCATCTAGAGAGCCTCGGAACACCCTTCGGACTACCCTTGACTTCACCCAACCTACTTGATCCTCTAGCACCAAGTCTCTCACCTGGTATTGATCCCTCGCTATTGATAGTCAAGTTGCATCCACTTCCTGCACATCACGAGACAAATAGACATTATTTTGCAGCACTCTCCGATACACACCAAACCCTTCGGTGAACCCTTCGGGGTAATCCCTTTGATGCACACTTTGGTGTACACCACAGATACCGACCCCTTTGGGGTAATCCCTTTGATGCACACTTCAGTGTACACCACATATACCGACCCCTTCGGTAAGCCCTTCAGTGCACACTTCGGCAATCATGAGATAAATTCTCCCTTTTTTCTGTGGCATGGTTAAATTATCCCCCTTTGGCAATACAAGCATGAAGGTGACAACAGTGATACAAAGAGAAGTGTGCAAGTGGAGTGAAGATACAAGCTTCTTAAATAAGATTACTAGCAATTACAGTACATTGCAAATATTGCCTAAAATATTGTCTTTAAATAATGTATGACAAGTTCAAGTGAAACATATTCAAGAAAGTCATGAGCAACCAATTTTCATATTTGAGAAAACAAAAACATCACCACTCAGACTAGCAGACTAGTTATGATAAGACATGAAGTACAAAAGCTAGCAAATATATATACAGATATGCATATCCAAAAACATAGAGCTTCAGCAAACGATATATTCAATATTTTCAAGCTTTATGATTCATTTTCTATTTTGATTTAGTGCCAGGGAATATTTTTTTGTCAGCCTTATGCTAACCGACAAGTCAAACCTAAGCCAAAACTGGACCATGCGAAGCTTAAGACATTGGTCTTGGCATACATTGTAAAGTCCTAGATCATACTAAATTGCTATGGTAAGCACTCTAAATCAAAAGTAGTGCGACAATGCAAACCCACCTGGATCTTTCCATTTTAGCACACAAGTCATGGATATCAATTTCATGTTTTATATCATTTTTTAGTATAAGATTTCCATAAATCAAGTTGCATGTTTGCATCCAAGTGAAATGGACTTAGCTACCAGACAGGTAAAAAATAACAAAAGAAATTAGCCTACTCATGCTAGTTACCAGACTAAGGAGTGATCATGATTTTTTATTTCCAAGATATAAAAGCTATGCTAATGACATAAATTAGATATACTATATGGGCTGAATCATCATGATCATATACAATAATCCAAACACATATACAAGCAGGTACATGTAAAAGAAGTAATCATATAGCAAAAGCATGTGCAAGAGCGAGAATGGAATAATGCATGAAATGCACACACACCAAGTTAATCCAGAAACTCCCCCACATAAGATGCCATAAGGATGACACATAAGAGAAGAACCTAGAAAATGACAAGTACTAGAGGTACTTTTTCTATATATTCTACAACCAGCAAAATCCGCATCAGAAAATCCTCTAAGGCATAAAGATGAATATGTTGAATACCAAAGCCCAAATTCGAGAGTATGCTTAAGATACCTTAGAATGCGCCTCTTAGAATGCGCTTGATGGCTTGACGATGCAAAAATCTCAAAGAAGCTTGAAAATGAGAAGACATACATACAAAAAATTGAATGTCTGGTCTGGTAGCTGTTAAATAGAGGAAGAAGCAGATCATGCTCTTGAACTCCTTCTGATCCACTTCTTGTCCATCTTCATCTGGATAAAATGCAACTAAGGTTGCCATAGGAGTTGGTATGGGCTTCACATCACTCATCTCAAACTTCTTCAACAAATCCTTTATGTACTTCATCTGATGAATGAACTTACCTTGTTTACATTGTTTGATTTGCAAACCAAGGAAAAATGTGAGATCTCCCATCATTGACATCTGAAATTCCCTACTCATAGATTCTGCAAACTCGACAATAAGTGCATGAGAAGAGCCACCAAAGATGATGTCATCAACATATATCTGGACAAGGAGGAAATATTTTCCATGCTTGAGAGAAAACAAAGTTTTATCAACAGATCCCATCAAATACCTATGCTCAAGCAAAAATGACATAGGCCTAGCATACCAAGCTTTAGGTGCTTGCTCGAGCCCATATAAAGCCTTATGAAGTTTGAAGATCTATGGGGGTATTTTTGGTGTTCAAAACCAGTGGGTTATTTGACATAAAAATCCTCTATGATAAAACCATTTAGGAAAGCACTTTTGACATCCATTTGAAAAAGTTTGAAAACATGAGAAGATGAAAAAGCAAGAAAAATTCTAATGGCCTCAAGTCGAGCTACATGAGCAAAAGTTTTACCAAAATCAATCCCCTCGACTTGAGAAAAACCATGAGCAACAAGTCTACCCTTGTGTAGGACTAAAACAGGTAACTAGAGGGGGTGAATAGGTGCCTCACCAAATTCTTTCAAATTGATAGCCTTTTCTAAACACCCAACGCACGCGATGAGCAACGTGTCCATAGAGAGGAGGTAGACCCAAATGGCGTTCACATCCACCGAGACCTCTGCTTCCCTTCGGTATGAAATTTCCCGGACATGTCACACGAGCCTGAAGTCTACCCTTACTTTGGCGTAGAACTAGCGGAGTATCTAGTCGGAGTACCATCTCTCATTGGTAGAATTTGTAGGGAAGTTGTTTTGGAACTCCTTTCGGAGTTGGAAGTTAATGCTACCGAAGGCCAACAACATCGTTGAGCCATCAATACCGAATCACCTCTTCGGTTGACAGCTCGCTTCATGCAACATCGTGAACACCTCTACCTTTCCTTCGCACCCCTTCGCTCGCATGGCCCACTCGAAGATAGCCAAGTGGGCGATGGCGTTCAGGGAGAGCTACGAGAGCTCCGCATGATATAGCCTTAAGACTTTGGCTAGAAGCTCCAAAGATAGCAGCCTGAGCCCGGTGTCAAAAAAGTCTTCGAAGACCACCACTTCTCCTTCATGCGGCACGGGGATGACCTCATCCCCAGGGACCCTCA
Organism: Zizania palustris; assembly: GCA_019279435.1. NCBI lineage: Eukaryota > Viridiplantae > Streptophyta > Magnoliopsida > Poales > Poaceae > Zizania > Zizania palustris. The sequence goes on along the minus strand of JAAALK010000287.1, from coordinate 66,400,900 downwards.
CCTCAACCCCAGGTCCTAATCGCTCGAATACTGCCTCGTTTATCGTCTCTTTGGTGAAAGTAGACTGATCCAAGATAAAGGTTTGATCGGGGTACTTCTCGGAGGGAGGCCTAAGGTCCCGAGCACCGTAAACCCTAGGAGCCCTAGAAGCTCCTAGCGCTGCCATCGTCAACGCTACAGTCACTACGGCCGCTTGTTGTTGAATTAGTGAAGAACCCAAAGCGGGCACCTTGGCGCTTGTCTTAGCCATTTGCAGAGAGGATTTTTGAAGAAAAGCGAAAGGTTTCACGATAATGGGGCACATCCTCTCCCTTTTATAAGGGGTCAGTAGCTTACGCTGCAAGTCCTGAGAGCAACGGTTGTTTTCACCTATCCAATGATGAACCCCATCACTGACAAGTGGGGCTGCCAGCAAAAAAACATCTGAATACAAGATCCTAGGATATCTACAGTGATTGGTATCCCGAGGGAGTAAATCCTCGTCAGGAATGGCGATTGGTTACCCGAGGAAATCTACGTCAGTTATTAAAACAGACGTTTGGAGAAATGGTGCGGCTAATGGCCCTCTGAAGCCATGAATGAATGCTTCCTGCCGAAGCACCTCCCTTTGCGCTCGAAGCCGCCCCAAGCTATTTGTGAGTACCTTTGGCTTTGTAAGTCCAGGAGCATAAAATTATTTCTTGCATATACTGCCTCCCCACTATGCAGAGCATTCGAAAAAGGTGTATTCGAGGGCTACTATTGGGAGGAAATAATCCCATCATGACTTGATGCTACGGAGGTATGTTCCTAAGTATGAGAGGTGCAAAGCATCAAGATATCGCCGCCATGCTCTAGGAGGAGGAACTCGAAGCCTCATGCCAGATTCGAAGCCTGTGCGTAAGCCCGGAGTGGGCTTCACCTCCAAGGAATGTTGCCTTCAGAGGAGCCCTGTCACCAAGGTATTCTCGGAGTCTCCTACTCCGAAGAGGCGCCGCCAAAAGAGACAAGACGTCTACTTTATCTACGTGTTCACACGATGTTTGACCTCTTTACCCCTACTGAGCCCAGAGAATAGTATCCACTATGGTGGTTGTAATTACTAGGGGGTAGGATAGTCATTTCCTATTTGTATCTAAGCCTATAAATACCCCCTTCTTTACTGTAAAGAGGACATCGAATACTAATACAAATAGAAACACTTCGAGTTGATCCAAGGTTATTATCCCCAGCAGAGGCCTAGATTGGTCCGCAATCAACCACTTTGAGTAGTCAACCCTTCGAGGTTATTCTAAACCTGTTAGCTTAATCCTTTGCGCCAACAACAGTCAGCTTGACAATTGCTGCACCTTTGCTAGCAGCCGACGCCGATGATCCCAAATCATCAACATGCCATATTCAATTTGGATCTTGTAGTGATCCTCATCGAGCTGTCCAAGGTTGATTATGTTGGCGGTGAGGCGAGGAATGTGGTAAATGCTAGAGAGTTGTTGTTGCTCACCACTCTTGCACTTGAAAAGAATTGTGCCACGCCCTTTAATGTCCACCATGGAACCATCTCCCAATCGGACAGTGCCACGAACGCTGGTGTCGAGGTCGGAGAAGGCTGAGTGGACTCCCATCATATGATTGGTTGCCTCTATATCAAGAATCTAGCGTGTGGTGTCACTATCTTTTGTCTCCCCAAGCTGCGCAAATAGCTTTTCCTCCTGAAAATGGATGGGTGCAGCAACCTCTTGTGGTGCGTCGTACACCTAGGTGGAGTGTTGGGAGTTACCGATGTCGAGGACCCACTTCACCTCAGTAGAGAGCTCACAGTTGCTAGTGTCAAAGACCTAATGCATACTGTCATCATCGCCCTTCTCTCCAAGATGGACAGAGAGCTTTTCCCTATTGTTGTTGAGAGCTTTGGTACCATTAGCATCCACGACTGCCATGAGAAGTGTCGGCTCAGTGCCCTCCTCCACCTGGGACACATGAGCCTGCTCATCACGTTTCTTCATGCAACATTCATGCGCCCAATGTCTCTTTTTGCCTCAATAACGACATTCATCAATGGCAACAAGCTTCTTGCCCTTTTCGTCATTTCTAGTGACCTTCGGAGGCTTGGAGCTGCTACTGCTCCCACTGTCGTGCCCGTGGCCACCACCATAGCCACATTTTTGCTTCCATGGCAAGGATTTGTTGCCACCTGATGGGCCCTCTACAGGGAGCTTGAGGCGTGATGCGATGCCTGTGGCCAGCTCATCCTCACTGAAATTCATCTTACTGGCAGCACTGCTACTCAGGGTTCACCCTATCGATATTTAAAAAATATCGGAGGGTAGTGATAAACGGGAATATCGGATATATCGAAATTCTATCGGAGATAGAAAAAAAATTCGGACAAAATTTAAAAAATTTATCTCAATTTGCATAGAAATGAAAACAAACCATTTTTAAACTATATAACATCAAAAACTAACCACAATAAATTAAAAAACATGAAAAAATCATCAATTCATCACATAAACCGCATGCCACAGGTCAATAATATATACCATTGATTCATCATCATGCATGCCAAGACAAATATCCAAAACAAGCCACCACACCAACACCACAAATTAAAATGAAACAAAGATTAATAAATAGGAAACAATTCACAAGCATAATGATCCATGCAACAAAGTGAGAGTAACAAAGTGTGTCTATTTACCATTTTTGCAAACCACCTCAACATTACTATCTGAAATTGAAACTAGCACGAACTATGCAGTGGAGAGTAGAAGTATGATGCAAGTACAACAGTAAAAACGCAGTACGCCTAAATCCTACCAACTCCGAACCGCAGCACAACAGGGACCAGGGAGAGGGCGACGGCGGGGAGGCGGCGGCGGCGGGGAGGTGGTGGGAAGGCGGCGGCGGCAAACTGGTGACGGGAATGGAGGGGGCGCAGAGGGGAGGCGGGCTGGCGGTGGGACGCGCCGACGGAGGGGAGGCGCCGGCGGCAGGGAGGCGCCGACGGCGGGGACAAGCGGGTGACGACCTGACGGGAATGGAGGGGGTGCAGTGGGGAGGCGGGCCGGTGGCGGGGAGCGGCGCCGGCAGGGAGTGGGGAGCGGCGGTGGGTCTGTGGGGAGTGGGGACTGGGGAGGACTGAGGGGAGGGGAGTATTAGGTTTAGCTGTCGGGCTGAAGTCAAATGAAGTCAAATGGGCCTGTGGCAAAATTCAAAAAAATCCTAAATTTTTGAGCGGTAAGGGAAAAATTTCGGGGGTCAGCGGTAATACGGATTTATCGGATTTCTCAAACCGATAAATCCAACCCTGCAGTGCTACTGCTGCCGCTAGGGCCACGACGCTCCTCTACAGCCTTGAGGCACCCAATCAACTCCTCAATCGAGACCTGACTCAGATCAAGCAAGGTCTCAATGGCCATTCCAATTTGTTCATACCTCTCTAGTAGCGCTTGAATGAATTTCCTAACAATGTACTCATCAGTTTGGGGGGTCACCTAGCACTGCTAGCTGTGAGCGAGTGAATTATTGTGTATGCCGAAGTCATCGATGCTCGCGCCATCACGAAAATGGAGTGCATCAAACTCTCGTCGCAGCATGTTTGCCTTGGCTCGTCACACACGATCGACGTCAACATGCATGACACATATGGTATCCCATGTTGCCTTCGTCGTAGGCTTAGTCGCCATGGCCCCCATCATCTCTAGTGGCGCAGACTTGGAGATCACCTCAAGTGCCATGCGATCCTCAGTGAAGTCAACCCCATCGCCGCCATGACTCACGGCCTCCCAAAGACCATGTGCCTGAAGCATCACCTTCATCAATGCCGCCCAGTTGTGGTAGTTCATCCACGTGAGAGTCAGGTACTGCCCACTGCCATTGACCTCCTTGGTGACTCAGTGGATCACTAGATTTCTCCCTAAGCCACCATTGTCGCTGCCACTCCTTGGTTGTGGCGTCGTGTCCCTTTGACGGCGACGAAGTGGCGACGCAGAACGACCATGCAGCATGAGCGCTCACCGACAATGGCTCTGATACCAATTGATGTCTTCAGCCCTCCTCCAATCTCCATTGGTTGGAGGTGGAAAAGATTAACCAGGAAACAAACAACAAGAGGTAAAAAACACACGGCAGAGAACTCAGATAGGTGTGTTTTGGGAAAAAAAATTGTGTGCAGGCCGGCTGCAGGACGTGACCCCTGCAGCCCGCCCTTTGACGTGTGGCATAACCATCCATCCGATGTTCACACGGCTGCAGCGCTCGGCTCCACTCACCCCGCTCTGCTCCATACGACTATATGGCTCGCAACACTCAGCGATCTCCCACGTCTACATCGTCACCTTCAAGCCATGGGTTTGCTGCTCGCCAGAGCCCTTAGCTTCCCGCCGTCGACTCTCGCATTCGTCTCCATTTTCTGCCGTACGTGGAATTTGTCGACTCCCTGCACATGAACTCCTCTACCAAGGTCATGTTCTAGGCCTGGAGCGGAGCTACAGCTCGCCGACGGGCAACGTACACTCGTGCTTCTGGTCATGGTCAGACGCCATGGACAAGTCCTACTCCGCCGGCGTCCGCGCCACACCCCAATTTTTCTCAAAGATAAGGACTTGCCAGCGAAGGAGAGGGGCGGCGGCGGGTGGTTTGGCATGGGGTTAATACTTGAGACCGCACGATGCAGATATGGGGAGTCACTGACTCGCTGTACGCTACAATCTGTGCCGAACCAGCCGAGCGAGGCGAGTGGAGCCGAGTGATGCAGCCGTGCGGAGCCCTACAGATGTGGAGCGTCGGATGGATTGAAATGCCACATGTCTGCCATCGAAGGACGGGCTGCAGGGGTAATACCCTGCAGCCTGTCTGCATGCAATTTTTTCCGTGTTTTGGGGCTGCAAACCTACTACTGGAAGCTCTGCTTCCTTTGGACTGCGTTTTAGCAAATATGAGAACAGAAGTACAAAGTCATGTCGCCATTACAAAGTGATGTTGTGACCATACTCGTTACTGTAGCTACACCAGCCTTGACTAGAAGTGTACTGAAAACTACTAGCTTTGCTTCTATACCAACATAGAAGTAAACCATACATGACATCAATCTGAATTTTCATACCCTAGACTAAACCAAAACATACCCAAAAGTTTCATGAACACCGCGAAAACTCCGGAGACCTTAATCAAGCTTGAATTATGTAACACCTATCTCCGTTGTTACATTTTTTATGGTGTTTACATTTGTATGAATTGTGAATCTGTGATTTGTAAAATCCGTTAAATATCACTATTCATTGTGCGGTAAATCTATCTTTTCTTGATTCGATCATCTAAATACCAATTCTTTTTCCAAATATCTTGATCCAAATGTTCGATTCCGAAATAGGCAATTCAAACTCTATGCCTATATATTTATAGTCGACAAATACCATGGAATACAAACTACCATCCGAAAATACTATTCCTGATTCAAAATACCAAAGTTCAAATTAGAATGAATCTTTCTGTTGCCCAAAAATTCAACTCCTTTGATTTAAATTAAATCCAAATAAAAAATCAGTTTGTTCTTGGCATTGCTGCATGCTCTTGCATGTTGGGTCTCTTTGCTCTGAGAAATTTACTATTATAGCACTCGGTAGATAGGGTTTCTCTCTAATAGCACTCACAATATGGCCGTCTCTAAAATAGCACTTTGAAGAGTGACCAATTGCTAAAATAGCATTTTCAGGGTTATTTCAGTTTTTGAAGACAAATAATTGACCTTTTTACCACTATATCTAAGTTGTCCTTCCACCTCCGCACAATGCTCCGCACGGCCTCCGTCGCCGTTGTTGCCACATGCGCCCTCCTCAGCCGCCGCCACCCCTGTCGCTGCCCCATCCCACCGATTCTGAGACCCTACAAGCCTGGCCTCGCGTGGAGCCGTCGAGCCTGAGCCCCCGCACGCGGCGGCAGCAACTTCGGAGGGTGTTGCGGCGGTGGATTGGGATCACGCGACGGCGATGGAGGAGGGCGTGTGGGGCAATGATGGCGGCGTATTCGAAGGGGCCACACGCGGCGGTGACGGCGGCTTCGGGTTGCGCACGACAGCGACGAAGGCCTGTGCGGGACAGCAGGAGAACTGTTGTGGAGGGTAAAAATGTCAGTTTATACTCTCTAAAATTGAAAAAAAAATCGAAACTTCTGTTGTAGAAATAGGTCATACTTCAAAGTGCTATTTTAGAGAAGCCCATATTATAAGTGCTATTAGAGAGAAGTCGCATCTACTAAGTGCTATAATAGTAAATTTCTCCTTTGCACCCGTCATACGCGCCATGCGCAACGCCGCCTGGCTACTCACCCGGACCATGCACGCGTTGGGAGAAGGCCGCTCATGCCTAGAGGAGGGGCCGCGCGTCGGCACCTAGGACCGCCCGTGCACCTAGGCATAGGAGCGGTCGAGTGTGCCTGGGCCACAGGGCAGCTCGACAAAAGAGTAGAGCGGCAGCGGCTGGGAGGGGGTGGCGACGGGTATGAGGAGCCGGTGGAGGCTCATACCTGAGAAGAAGAACCACGTCGACGGGGAAAATAGGAAAATGCTTGGGATTTGGGGAGGGATTAAGTATGTGAAGTATGGGTATGGGTATCACGGTAAAAGCACACTCTTTTGCTACGTTGGACGCTGACTTAGCATATGATATGGCTAGGGATGGATTCAGATCAGGTACTGATGGAAACGAATCCGGATATCACTATTTACCTCATTTTATTTCGAATATGAATACGGATTTGGATGTTCTCAGATACGAATACAAAACAGATATTTCAAATATGAATAAATATCCGAATGTTTACTCAGTTTAACTCGAAATGTTCATAGATTCACAAAATTTCCAAAAGTTCAAAGTGTTCAATATACCAAATTAGAATAATAATTAATAACAAGCAATGATACACAATAAACCATACACAAACTAAATTTTTTAAATAACGCTAACTAAAATTCATATATGATAACTTTCTTGAAATATTTTAAAAATTTTATCATAGTATCTACGTATAATATTATAACATCATGATAAGTCTCGTATTATTTAGATTTTATTTTATTTGTTTATAATTTAAAAACCCTTAAGCTCCACATTACCGATGGAGTGTCATAACATAGATTTTTAAACTTTCTTTAAATTTAGTGGATAAGAACTAAAAATGGAAACAAAATAGTGATTATGATTTTTCTATAAATTTTAGTGCATTATTTTAGGTACTTGCAGTTTAAATTTCACATATTTTAATTTAAAACCAAGAAACACAATTAATAAGTTAAAAATAGCAAATGGATCTATAAAAATACAAAAAAATTATATGGAATGAGATATATTGTATTTTGATTATAAAAAAGTTTCAGTTTGAATATTAAACAAAGATTTAACCATCAATTTATTTTCGACCATAACCTTATTCCTACTCAAAACTCTAATTCCTCTCAAGAGAGTCTCAAGTTTCTTAACATCCTGTATGATAATTGTTTTGAAATATTTTTAAAATTTTATCATTGTATCTACGTATAAGACTCTTATGCTTCTTTCTGCTTTCCTACTTTTGAGCAGATGGCTCGACACTAGTTTAGCTCTTTTGCTAAACCTATTATCGGACTGTTTGCTCCCCTTATGACCATTGATTTTGTAGGATTGGGCTTGGAGGACATATGGATCATGGATTTGGTATGCTCTCACCACATGACGTGACAACGCAGATGGTTCTCCAGCGTCTCTTCCCTGAGCTACAAGGAATACATCACCTTTGACAACAATGGTCATGGGAAGGTACATGGCTTTGGTTCAATTCAAATTTCTAAGAATTTCTCTTTAAAGAATGTTGCTTTGATTAGAAATTTGTGCTTTAATTTGGTTTCTATTTCGCAACTTCTTGACGAGGGCTTAGAGTTTCGTTTTAAGAAGGGCATGTCTTCTGTTGTTGATTCTAGAGGATATTTGGTTTGCCAGATCTTACCATTCGGTAAGATTTTTTGGATTGATTTCTCTAGCTTTTTTGGCCATTGTCGTTGTTTGATCACTGGATCCTCTTCTGAGCTCTAGAGGTGGAATAGGAGGTTAGGTCACTTGCTAGTCAGATTGAGCTCTATGGACCTCATCCGAGGATTGGCCAAGCTTAAGATGGAGAAGGATCTAGTTTGCCATCCCTGTCGTAATGGGAAGATGGTTGCCGCTTCTCACACACCTGTGACTTAGGTGATGACTTCGTACCCGGGAGAGCTGTTACACATGGACACTGTTGGTCCAGCTCGGGTACATTCAGTCGGTGGGAAGTGGTACGCTCTTGTGATAGTTGACGAATTTTCTCGATTTTTGTGAGTTTTCTTTCTCGAGTCTAAGGATGAGGCTTTTCAATTTGTTCATGATTTGATCCTGAAGCTGAATAATGAGAACAATGGTCAGATGTGAGCAATTCGCTCTGACAAGGGCTCTGAGTTCAAGAATTCTCAGTTCGTCAGCTGCAGTAGTGATTAGGGTCTTGAGCACCAGTTTTCTGCTCCTTACACTCCCCCATGGATTGGTGTTGTGGAATGAAATAACCGCACGCTGGTCGAGATGGCCAGGACAATGCTCGATGAGCATAGGACTCCTAGGCGCTTTTGGGCTGAAGCTATGAACACAACATTGCTATCTGGCCAACCGTATTTTTCTTAGAGCTTACCTAGGTAAGACATCATATGAGTTGCGGTTTGGTAGACAACCCAAGGTGAGCCACTTGCGAGCTGTTGGGGGAAAATATTCCATCCTCAGGGTTATTGCAGCAACAACGCAAAAGCAGATAATGGATTCAAAGGTTTCCCAAACATGCATCTTCGGAGATGTCCTGAGTCAAGCTCGAAGTATGAAAAAGGACCTTGGTTCGAAGTATATCTTCGAACTAAGGCTCTTTAAGATCTTTTCTGCCAGCTAAGATGGAAGACTTATCTTATTTCTCATTAGATTAATCTTTTACCATTTTAGCCCTATTAAGGGTACCGAATAGTTTCCACTATGTCGGTTGTAATAGAGGGGTAAATAGGTCTTTTCCTTAATGTTTGGGCCTATAAATACCCCCCATTTAACCCTGTAATAGGGACCGAATACAAGTTATTCAATATACTCATTCAAACTATTCTAAGTTGTTATCCTTTCGGAGGCTTAGAACAGTTCACTTCGTAAACACTTCGTTTGTTAGTTTCTAATCTACAGAAACCTGTTAGCGTAATCTTTTACTCCAACACGAGCATTTGGCTACAAGTGCTTTGTGCTCAAGAAGGGAGGGCATTTGGACAAGTTTGAGTCTCATTTCTGGGATGGAGTTTTCTTGGTTATGCTTTTCATTCTCGAGGCTTCCGTGTTTGGAACCTCGATTCCTCGTAGCTTGTCGAGACGTGTGAGGTTTCTTTTGATGAGTCCATGCCTTCACTTACTCCTTATTTTGAGCTTTCTGGTGATGATGAGCTTGGAGAGTCCATCTTCGAGGAAGATGATGACACTCCCACTGTTGATGAGGGTGGGCCTTCTGCACAGCATACAGACCCCACACCTTCTGAGACTTCGACCGAGGACGAGGGCGGACCTTTGATCACTACTTCCACTTCGATTGAGCCCCCTCAGTCGAGTCCATAGGTGCCAGCTGCTGACTCTGGTGAGGTGACATCTGATCACCTAGGATCCCGAGCAGTTCAGCGTGATCATCCCTCAGAGCTCATCATCGGCGATCTCACCATGAGATCTTTGCGTTCTCAAGTTGGTTCACTCGCTGTTTTTGCTGAGTCTACTTTTGTTGCCATCTTTGAGCCTAGAGATGTTGCTCATGCTTTATCTAATGCAAATTGGATAAACGCCATGCAAGAAGAGCTTCAAATCTTTATTCACAATCGGGGTTTGGACACTAGTGAGCTACCACCAGGATGCAACCCCATAGGAACCAAGTAGGTGTTTAAGAACAAGAAAGGTGAAGACGGGGTTGTGGTGCGCAACAAAGCTAGATTAGTTGCCTAGGGTTTTTGCCAGAAGGAGGGTATTGATTTTGAGGAGACTTTTGCCCCTATTGCCCATCTTGAGTCCATTCGCATACTTTTGGCATTCGCTTCATCTAAAGGTTTTAAGGTTTTTCAAATGGATGTCAAGAGTGTTTTTCTGAACGGGTATAGAGAGGAGGAGGTCTATGTTAGGCAACCCCCCAGTTTTGAAAACCCTATGTTTCCTCGACATGTTTTCTAATTACAGAAAGCTTTATATGGTCTGAAGCAAGCCCCCATGGCGTGGTATGATCATTTAAAGCAGATTTTGGTTGGGAACGACTTTATGATGGGTTCTGTGGACAAAACTCTTTTCTTACTCAGAGTTGGCTCAAATTTCTTGATTGCTCAGATTTACGTAGATGACATTACTTTTGGTGGTTCTACTAATGAGCTTGTGTCCAAGTTTTCTAAGCAGATGCACAACGAGTTCGAGATGAGCCTCATGGGTGAGCTCAAGTACTTCTTAGGGCTCTAGATCAAGCAGACCAAGGATGGCATCTTCATCCACCAGCGCAAGTACATGCGGGACATGCTGAAGAAGTTCGACTTCGGTGGAGAGCTAAAGCCTTAGATGACCCCCATGGGCACATCTGGAGGCTTGGACAAGGACGAGGATGGTGTCAAGGTCAATGAGAGAGAGAGTATTGAGGGATGATCGCATCGCTGTTGTACTTGACGGCGATGAGACCGGACATTCAGTTCGTCGTGGGTTTGTGCGCGCACTTCTAGTCTTCACCACACACATCTCATCGGCAGGCTGTCAAGCGCATTTTCAGGTACCTTACCTATGCGTTTGATCTTGGTCTTTACTATTCAGCATTATCATCTTTTGAGTTATCTGGCTTTTTCGACGCTGATTTTGGTAGGTGTCGGTTGGATCGCAAGTTGACTTCCGTTACTTGTTAGCTTCTCGGTTCTTCACTTGTTTCTTTGTCTTCTCGAAAGCAATCTGGAGTTGCGCTTTCCACTATTGAGGCTGAGTACGTAGCTGCTGCTCATAGTTAGTTTGGATGATTTTCACATTGAAAGATTTTGGGTTGTCTTTCCCTGCCAGAGTACCTTTGTTTTGTGGTAGCACCAGCGCGATTAGTGTAGGGAAAAACCCATGTCTTCATTCAAAAACCAAACACATCGATGTGCGCTTTCATTTTCTGAGGGATCAATATGAGAAAGGTGTCATTGACCTTTTTCATGTTGATACCCATCATCAGTTGGCTGACATTCTCACCAAACCACTAGATTAGTCTTCATTTGAGTGTTTGCGAGGGGATTTGGGAGTTGTGTATCCTTTTTAGGATATTTTGAGTCTTTTCTTTCTTCTTTACTCTTTTATTGAGTCTTTTCGTGTGAGTTCTTATCATGCACATTCATATATCACACTTTGAGCTTGCTTAAGTTATATGATTAACTTGCTTTGCTCATTCTTGCTTGTATATGTTGTTGAATACCTATCGATGATCATGCTTGTTTTTAGTTCACATGATATATCTGATATCTGTCATATGCATGGCTTTTATGCTTTAAAATTGAAAAATGATCACCATTGCTTCTGGTAACTAGCATGTGTAGGCTGGATGCTTTTGCTATCTCTTACATGCCTGGTAGCTAGTTCCTTACTTAGATGCAGATATGTAACTTGGACATCTATATACTTTAACATGGAAAATATGCTATAAAATGATAAAAATTAGAAAAATGAAAAATCCATGCTTTTTATGTTTAATTGAAAAGATCTAGGTGGGTTTGCTGTGTCGCATTGCATTGTTCTAGACTGCTGACCATAACATTTTGGTATGAACTAGGACATTGTAATGTATTCCAAGACTAATGTCTTAAGCTTCTGATGGTCCTGTTCTGGCCTAGGCTTGACTTGATCGGTTAGCATAAGGTTGACATGCAAATAACCCCTGGCAAAAATGAAAAAGGAAAAGAAAAAGCCTGAAAATTTAAAAGATAACAAGTTTGCTGAAGCTCTTTGTTCTGGACAATGCTTATCTTGGTAGATATCAGCTAGCCCTTGCATTTCATGTTTTACCTTGATTGTCTGCTAGAAAATGTGGTGATGCTTTTATTTGCAAAAATCTAAAAATGTGTGCTAATGACTTTCTTTGGATATCATCTATTCCACTGATCATGCCAAGTGTCTTAGATAGTATTTTCTGCTATACTTGCTAGATGTTGTAATTACAGTCAATCATATCTGAGAAGCATGCTTTTTACACTCCACTTGCACCCCAGTTGCATTCATTGCATATTTTGAGGGGGAGCTGCATTCCAGGGGGAGTTTGAGTTTGTGTCTCTTTTGAGTGCATTTAGTCTCACTTGACGAATCCAATTGTCAACAAGGGGGAGAAATTTGGGTTACTTTATCTTTTAGAAGAGTTTAGGGGGAGTTTTGGCTTTCTTTGGGATTTATTTCAGGGGGAGTTTTTAGTCTCTTTTCCCCTTACTCTTTGGATATACTTGTTGATAATTCAGAGATTGCACTACTTTGAGTTTTTATTTTTGTTTAACCATAATGACTGTTTTCTGGCTTTTGTTCGACTTTTGGTCATTAGGTTAAACCTTTTATTCTATTTTCTTATTCTATTCTCTTGTGTTTTGTTTTCGTGTTTCCAGATGTTTTGCAGGTTACAAAGCGATGATGAATAAAGTGTTGACAATGCACTCATCAAGGGGGAGATTGAGGAGCCATGTTGAAGATCATGGGCCTCATGGCTCCAGAAGTGATGAGTGATTGTCAATGGAAGTCAACAGAGAGACATGAAGAGGAGACGAGGCCTGTCGTGTCTTGGGCCGTGTGTGACTCAGGTACACGGGCGGCGAGCAACTACCGGGTAGAGAGTCTGTGGAGTCGGGCCGGCCCAATCCGGGTACATAGGCTAGGAACGACAGGGGATCTGCTGGTCTGTTGACCGGGTTTGACCTAGGTAAACGGGCAGCGAGCAATTGCCGGGCTGAGGGAGCCGCGGAATGGGGTCGGCCCAATCCAGGTACCCGGTGCGAAGATAGTGGACGCTTTGTCAGTTTCACTGTAAAACCGACACATCTATCTAGACCGTTCATCGGGGATCCAACAGTCCTAAAGCGAAGCCGTAGCTGCTACGAAAGCTCCGCATCAGGACAAGTTACCTTTAGATAGGATTTTACTATTTTGCCTATTGGGCCCGTAGTTTTATTTTTGCGTCTGTGTGTAATTTACCCTAGGGGTAAATGTGTCTTTTCCATTTTTTTGGGCTGCCTATATAAAGGCACTAAACCAGCCCTAGGGTTTTCATCCATTGTATCAAACCTTCACTTTATTCAAAAATGGATCACTTTTAGCCTTCTTCTACTTTCCACCTACTGTGTTGTCTCTGCTAAAAATTTTGTAGCCGCCGCCACTAGAAATCGAATGGAAGTTCTGGTTTGAGCTGGTTTTCTTGAGCGTTTTGATTCTGTTTTTATCCCTAGTTGGCGTCAGCGCGTAGCGTCCTAGCGTTTCAGCTGAAGCAGTCCACCACGGTGGCGGTGACGCTAGGCTTCTAGCCACGTGGCGTGCTTGGCGCTGGTGTGAAGGACCAACGCGTGCACCTAACTCGTGGAATCACAACGCATGGTGACGTAGGCCTCTACGCAAGGCGGTGCAAGGCATGAGTTGCCAGCTCTCCCCACGTGTTTTTCTCTCCAATTTTCTTGAGAAGTGCCACTGTGGCTTCTCCAAACAACAGGCGAGGTGGTCTTTTTTCCTGCGTTGTGGTGGATTGCACAGAAGAGGCTGCGCACACGGGCTGCGTACAACTCCTAGAAATGCGTGCCGCTCAGCGTTGCATGCACAGGTGGTGTTTGACCGAATGTGTACAGGAGACAATATTTGAATAGTAATTGATTTCTCCTTGATTTGCATGCAGTTACTGATTTATTTTCTTGAGTATTCTGAGATAGATTAAACATCTACATGTTTTTTATTTTAGTTAGATTCATGCATGCTTGTTGATATTCCTATGTGATCTAAGTGCTTGTCATGTATTTGTTTAAATGCATATGAACTATTGGGTCTATCTTGTGTGTCATGAAATGCCTGTGGTGGTGAATATGTTTAGTACTTGATGATGTGCCTATCAAGCTAGTGAGTTTTTATTTATCTGCCTTTAAACACTTTGTTGGTGTCTTTTCAATTTGGACACTGATTGTTTTTAGGCTAGATCATTTTAGAGCTTGTGATTTGTTTTGGTTCTACTGATTATCTCTTGAGGTGTGTTGGGTGTTAGGAGAAGGCCATTGATTTGAATGAATTTTTTAGGCGCCCATTCAGCCCCCCTCTGGTTTCTACTCTCGGTCCTACAGAAGTTCCGCTAATTTCTAATTTGAGATAGAGAGTTGAAACTGTAAGTTTCAATTTGGAATCAGGAAAATTGTACTGATAAGAAGTTTCAATATGTGTATTGGAAGTTCCGAGGTGGGCAAAAACAGATTGGATCTGTTACGGTAACGTGCTAGATTAAGAGAAAGAAAATACCCAATCAGAAGTTCCGATCTAGGATCAGATGTTATGATGTGGGTAAACAGATTGGATATGTTAGACCTAGCCACTAAGAACTCATCTTTTCCCTTTCTTGATCTCAAAAGTTAAGATTGAGGATCTCCCATTTTCTTACGAGCGGTGCTAGCACGCCAATGTGGGAAGAATCCTATCCCTAGACGTGTGGATACTATGGAGTCGTTAGTCCAATTGCGACGCTTGTGGGCTTCATCATGTGAACAACTACGTCATCTTCACCGATTGGATTGGCGATGAACGACCGGGACGAAGTGAGGTTAGGCAAGGATGTGCTTCCTCAACATCTTCTTCTACTACTCCTAGTGCATCTTGTGTAAGATGGTACCGATCTATGATCTCACATGCGCATCCTTCTTGGGCTTTGGGATGAATTTTTGAAATTTTTGGCTAGCGTAGCTTCCCCTTTCCCCAATAGTGGTATCAGAGCCTACGTGCATAGCGTTTGATATGGATCCCTCATGTATGGAGATACATGGTAGAAAAACAGATTAGATCTATTTCTATTCGTGGCAAATCGGAAGTTCCGATATGGATCGGATGTTCCGATGGCAGATCAGAAGTTCCAATATTGATCGGATGTTCCGATGTCAAATAATGTTTCGATACAGAGAGCAATTGTTGCTACCAGGGATTCTTATATTGATCGGAAGTTCCGATGCCATATCGGAAGTTCTGACCCACTCGATTTTGAAATTTTGAGCCTGCTGTGCTAGATTTTTCAGATCCAGATTTCAGTCACTTGTAGATTCTTTGCTTAAGTTTTTTTACAAAGAATGTTGTGACTGGCATGGCCTTGGATAAATGTCATGTATGAGATGCATGCAATTAATGTTAATTAAATATAGCATGCGTGTCATGGTTATTTACATCCCATGGCTAATGTAAATTAAATACGACTTGCATGTCGTTTCCACATTGCTTCGACCCATGTAACTAGTATAGGCTATGCGAGATAGACTAGTACACTTCACGGAGCCGGGAGAATGCACTCAAGGACGAGATCCATGGAGAAGGAGATCGTCATGTGAAGATGGCCATCCTATGTCACAGTTGATATGATTGCCTATGATGCTTTCTTATGTTTATGTTATACTATTCTTGTATTTTTCGTGTGTGCTAGGGATGTTATCATGCTAGAATAGTTTTCTCTCGAAAAATTAAGTATTGATGATCTTTCCAATAGTTGCACCCGCCAAGGATCTCGATCATCGATAGTGGGTCTACCAAAGCAGGGTGCTATCTTTTATCTTGACCAATTAAGGCGGAAGTCGGACTTCAGCACCCATAGTATTGGTTTGCTTAATGGGGCTATCAAAATGGTTTTGGGCCTTGGATCATAGAGTTGGCATAGAGCATAGGATGCTTCTCCAACGACAAGAGTCACATATGATGTGATTAGCAAAGCGTTGCTTACCTATGTCACCTAGCTTCTAGCAGTGATGCCAAAGCTCACTAGAAGTTAGAAAGAATATGGATCTTGCGCCACTATTAATCATTAGAGGGAAAGTGATTGTTTAAAATAGTGGAACATATTTTATTGTATAGAATACAAACATTGCATAGTGCTGAATCTTACATTTAATCTTTTATAGATCATGGCACCTACTACTCCTTTTGTTAAGAGCACTCGAGTTTTTAATTTGTGATCTATTCTTGAACGTGAGAAATTATATAGAACAAACTTTATGGATTGGTACCGAATTTTGAGAGTTTTCCTTAAACAAGAGAAAAAGAATTACGTTCTAGAGGAACCCCACCCTGATGAGCCAGGAGAGGAAGCTTCTGTAGCAGACAAGCGTGCTTATGAGAAGCATGCTAGTGATTTCGTGGATGTCAGTTTTCTGATGCTTGCCTGCATGTCCTCTGAGTTTCAGCAACAATATGAGGAACGTGATGCTTATGATATGATCATTGGTCTTAAGGGCATGTTTCAGAACTAGGCAAGGGCTAAGAGATACAATGTGTCTAAAGCCTTGTTTGGGAGTAGGCTGGCTGAAGGGAGCCTAGTGAGTCCTCATGTGATCAGGATGGTCAGTTACTTGAGACTCTAGAGAGACTGGGTTCTCCACTAGATCTATACTTAGCTATTGATGTCATTCTCTAGTCGCTCCCATTGAGCTTTGAACTGTTCATCATGAATTACAACATGGTTGTACTACAGAAGACACTAGTTGGGTTGCATGGAATGCTTAAGACTATTGAGGAGAGTATAAGGAAATCTCCAAATCATGTGATGATTGTTTAGAAGGAGAGTAAAAAGAAAAGAGGAAGGGCAAGGCTAAGACTACAGATTTGATCTCTAGTGCTAAGTCTAATGTGTGTGGACCAATGAGTCATATCGCAAGAGGTGGTTTTACGTACTTCATCACTTTTACTGATGGCTTTAGTAGATATGGTTATGTCTACTTGATGAGGCATAAGTGGGAGTCCTTTGAAAAGTTCAAGGAGTTCCAAAATGAAGTACAAAATCATACGGGCACGACAATTAAATTTCTACGATCTAATCATGGAGGTGAATATTTGAGCCATGAGGTTAGTGATCATCTGAAGCAGTGTGGAATTGTTCCACAGCTGACTCCAGCCAACACGCCCCAGTAGAATGAAGTGTCCAAGCGGAGGAACCGTACCTTGTTGGACATGGTCTGGTGTATGATGAGTCATGTTGATCTTCCATTATCCTTTTAGGGACTCGGTCTAGAAACTGACGTTTTCACGATAAATAGAGTTCCATCTAACTCAGTAGAAAAGACATCATATGAGATGTGGTCTAGGAGGCGTACCAATTTGTCATTTCTAAACATTTGGGGTTGTGAGGCGTATGTTAAACATAGAGAAGACCTACCGTGTCTTTACCGCATGCGACTTAGGTACACGGGCGGTGAGCGACTGCCGGGCAGAGAGAGCCGCGGAGTTGGGCCGACCCAATCTGAGTACATGGGCCAAAAACAACAGGGAACTCATCATGGTTTTACCGAGTTTGACTTAGGTAAACGGGCAGTGAGCGACTAGTGGTCTAAGTGGGTTGTAGAGTCAGGTCGGCCCAATCCGGGTACTCGGTGTAGAGGTGACGAGCGCTTTGTTTGTTTCGGCGCAAAATTGACACACCCAATTTAGAACATCCATGAGAGATCAGACGGTCCTGAAGTGAAGCCGTAGCTTCTATGAAAGCTCCGCGTCAGGATAAGTTACCTTTAGTTAGGATTTTACTATTTTTCCTTTTAGTCTCATAGTCTGTGTTAGTCGAGTCTGTAAAAATCCTAAGGGCATTATAGTTATTTTACTTTTTATCTTGTGTCTATGAAAAACCCTAAGGGTTTTTTGGTCTTTTTGATCTTGTGTGGACTGGTTATATATAGCCCCCTAATCCCTTAGTGTTAGGGAAACTTATCCGATTGAAAATCTAAGTTCATTTTATTTTTCCTCATCTTCTTCGTCCTCTGTTTACCTACTATTTGCCTGTGCACCCCTATTCATCGCCGGTTCTTTGAAGGAGATACTACATCCGGTTTTTTGCTGCCGGCCAACATACCTCCGCCAATTCTTCATTCTGTACACCCAGATGCCACCGCACTGTGATTCTTAGAAAGACCAAGTCCGGTTTTCTGAAGGAACCCTTATTTCGGCTGTTTTTCTACGGAGGCGCGAGGTTTCTTCACCTGTTCACCGCGTGGCTAGCGTAGCATCACCGCCAGGGATGCTGGGCGGAGCATACAGCATAGGGGAGAATGGGAGCACTGGCGTGGTGTGCTGGGAGCAGTGTCCTCTCGCGTGAAGGCCAAACACAGAATAGGAGTTCATCAATTGAAAGCACGATAATCCATTTTTCTTGATCCTCATGCACTTATAGCATGTATTTCTAAATATTCTGTGAAATATTTGAGAGCACTGCAGTATTTATTCCTAAATATTATGTGATTAAATCATTTACTCAGTACTTTAACTTCTGACTGAATATTCATAGATGTATTTGTGAGCACTTTTTATTTACTACATTTATTTTGTCTAGTTTGAATGCATTAAATATTGTGTTTTCTCATATTTATGAATTGCCTGTGATTTGTGAATGATTTGTATCTACTTGATGGATTATCTATGATTTGGTGCAATATTAGTTGATCAGTCATTTTGATCTTTGAGAAGTTTTAATCTGTCTTTAAGCATTGTGGTGATGTCTTTCCGATTAGGACACCAGTCAAGTTTAGTCTAGATTATTTCTAGTGCTAATGATCTCTTAGGCTATCGCTTCCTTTCATATCTAACAAGAGAGTGATAACACTAAACTTTCTTCTGGAATTTCATGTGTGGATTTATTTGTTTCTGTTGATTGTCTTTTAAGGTGCGTTGGGTGTTAAAAGGGAAGGCCATCAATTCGAAAGAATTTGTCGAGGCGGCCATTCACCCTCTCCTCTAGTCGCTACTCTCGGTCCTACAATCGCTCAAATGACCTCATGTAGCAAGAGATATGAAAGGCCTATTTGGAAGAGCTTTTAGTAGCTAGAAATTCTTAGTAGCTATCTAGTCTGAGTAACTGGATAGTCTGAGTAGACTAGCTGATGAGAATCTGGAGAAGCTAGTGTTGTCCAGCTTCGGGATTCTAGTTTATTTCCAGATTCTACAGCTACTGATTCTGACAATCTAAGCCAGAATTTGGACTATTTGTTTCAACTTCAGATTCTAAAAGTAACTGCATTTGCTAGAAGCTCCCCCAAACAGGCTCAAAAGCCGGAGCTAGCTCTTTTGTTAGCACAATCCTTGTACCTCCAGATACCAAGCAAAAGTACTTGAATTTTGGAGGTGGAAACAGTTTTAAACATAAGGTAGACGAATGGATTGTAGACAATGTATTCAATTCGAAGTTTGTATGGAGTTCTGCACCGAACTCTCAATTGCCAAGCAACATTATAGCTCATCATTCTATGTGCCAAAGATGAAGCAGTGTTGTATTGGTTTCTAGATCACGATTTCTAGATCACGTTGTTCGGTGATTAGCATTCTCAAGTCTTTCTCCCAATATAGGTCAGTGAGTATACAATATCCATGGGTATCAAATATGAGCATAGGTTTTCCTCGGTTATAAATAGTGGGTATGAGTATGAGCATAGGTTTTTCCCACTTATGAACAATGGGTAGGAGCATAATTTTATGTATTATTACATGTGCTTATGGTACCTGATAGCCGCTTCTAACCATAAGGGTTGTCATGGATGACGAGCTGAGTGCTTAGACTATCTCACATGATGCAAGATTTGTTTGTTTAGTTGCCTCCACAAGTGGGTTAAGTCTAGCTCACTAGGTGCAAAAAGCGCTCCTTAGCTTGACTTCACAGAAACGAGAATGAAATCTATTTCTATCTAGCCCGGTTCACTGGATGCGAGCAATTATATGATAATTATTAATGACTGTAAGATAGATTAATAATTATAACAAAATAGTTGCATATAATAAATACTATAGTGATTCAATTTTTATCAATTTTTATCTCACATAATGTATCCATATGCGAGCAACCAAACATCATCTCACTTTAACCAGGTTAAATAGACACAAATAACCAAACATGCATGCATCACATATATCATGTATGTCTGACTTGGACCCGACTCACTGATACGAGCCAGCCCAGGCAAATACATGCAACCAAACTATTGGGGAATAGGGGAGCTACGCTAGCCGGCAAATTCAAAATTTTCGCCCTAAGCCCAAGACCTATGCGCGTGCGAGATCATAGATCGTTACCTTCTAGCACGAGACGTGCTAGGTGCAATGGAAAAGATGTCGAAGAAGCACGTCAAGCCTATCCTCGCTTCGTCCCAGCCGTTCCTCGCCAATCCAATCGGAGAAGACGACACAGTTGTTCACGTGAAGAAGTCAACGAGCGTCGTTGTTCGAGCAACGCCTCCACAGTATCCAAATGTACAAGGATATATTTCCTCCCATGATAGCGTGCTAGCACCGCACGTGAGAGACAGAAAATCCTCGACCTCAACAATTGAGATCAAGAAATGGAGAAGATGAGTCTATGGTGGCTAGGTCTAATCTATGCTTATTGCTTGTTCCCAAGACCTCCTCCTCTCTTTATATAGGCCTGAGAGCCTCTCATCGTGCACATATCGGAATCCATAAATTAGTTACAACTAATTAGTATTCGTAGTAGATCCAATCTATTTTCCCACGTCGGAACATCCGATCAGTACAATTCTCTCTGATTCCAAATCGGAACTTATGGCTCGCCGGAACGTCTAATACCATATCAGAACTTCCGAAGAAACATTTGCTCTCTGAATTGAGACCAGATAATAATCGGAATGTCCGATACTACCTATCGGAACTTCCGATCCACAGAATTTTCTTCGGCAAATCCTTCAATCTCCCACTTGCACAAGAACCAATTCTTCGCTTGTTTCTTAATTCATCCCCTTAAGTGTGTGACCAGATAGGTTCATACACTAACGGTTGTTCACCGGAAACCATTTTCGACTCACTGATCAATAGCGGTACCTAGCAGCACATATTAACCCCTGTAAGCATACAAAATCAATTTTCACTGAACCTTGATATATGCATGTAACAGTCCCTTTACCACACACCGTCAGTCAAGCTCAAGGAGAGATATGTGCCACCCTTGTTGGTTAGCTCGACATTTCACTCGATCAAGTATCAGATTCAAATCATGACTAACTCTTTAGTCATAGTGGCATGGCCATGCACTTTTCCAATCCAATACCTTGAGGGGCCTAGAGATGACTCTCCTATTATTAGGAGGTGCAAATTCCATCTTGACCGCTCACATCCCACGACATGTTTCACAACACACCTGAAAATAACCCTTATTACTGCCCAGTTACAGAATAATGTTAGGAAGCATCTAAGTGTGTCACTACGCATTCTAGAATCAAATGACGATCTCAGGTCGAAGAACTCTACTGGTACACCATTTGAGATGACAACTGTTGTCACATTACAATAACAATCCCAGCAGTATCTCAAGTGGGTCTATCCAACACCATGTTCACCAACATGTGTCCACATCACTTATTTGACATCTCTATGTCTATGATATATAAAACATGATCATTAATCAGTTGGATGTGCTAATCCATGTATCATCATTGTCCCACATGATGACAAGATTAGGGACCCTTTTGACCAACATCGTCATAAAGCAAATAGTTTCACATAACAAGTAGTACTCATTAATTAAATGCAAATGACATTTATTCAAGGAATAAGATAACAATTATCCTCACACATTAGCATAGACTCTAGTAGCATCTTCCACATACACATGACTCACTCACGCAAGTATCTAATACCCATGGAGCTCAGGTGCGCCTCATGCTTGGGCTGCGGAAGATGCTTTGTCAACAGATCCACCGTGTTCAAATCCATGTGCACCATGCAAATCTTCACTTCACCTCTCTCAATGATCTCGCGGATCAGGTGATATCGCCGAAGTATATGTTTGGATTTCTAGTGTGATCTAGGCTCCTTGTCTTGTGCAATGGCACCACTATTATCACAATAGAGGTCCACCGGACTGGACGCACTAGGAACAGCCCCTAGCTTATAAACAAACTTTATGATCCAAACAACCTCCTTTGCATCTTCTTAAGAGGCGATATACTTAGCTTCTGTTGTAGAATCGTCCATCGTCTCTTTCTTGGAACTCTTCCAACTCACTACGCCTCCATTGAGGCAGAACACAAAGCCAGATTGCGATCGAGAATCATCTTTATCGGTCTAACAGCTAGCATCCGTGTAACCACTTAAAAAGAGCTCCTCTTCACCACTGTACACTAGGAACATTTCATCAGTCCTTCTTAAGTACTTCAGGATACTCTTTACTACAACCTAGTGACTTTCACCCGGGTTCGATTGGTACCTGATTGTAACACTTAGAGCATATGACACATCTGGGCGTGTACATAGCATGGCATGCATGATGGATCCAATTGCGGAGGCATACGAGATCACACTCATATTCTCTAGCTCATTGGGTGTCGCAGCACACTGAGTCTTACTAAGAGAAAAACCATGTGACATTGGCAGAAAACCCTTCTTAGAATTCTGCATTTTGAACCGTTACAAAACCTTGTCAATGTACATACTCTGGCTTAATCCAATTAACTGTTTTGATCTATCTCTATAATTCTTTATGCCCAGAATGTATGCTGTCTCTCCAAGATCTTTCATCGACAAACTATTTTTCAATGAAATCTTGATAGCATTCAAGAGAGGAATGTCATTTCTGATCAACAATATGTCATCCACATATAAGACAAGAAATACAAGTGAGATCCCACTAGCCTTCTTGTAAACACAAGGCTCTTCTTCATTCTTGATGAATCCAAATCCCTTGACTACCTCATAAAAGCGAAGATTCCAACTCTCAGAAGCTTGCTTCAATCCGTAAATTGATTTTAGCAACTTGCAAACTTTCACAACATTTCTCGGACTGTCAATACCTTCAAGCTGTGTCATGTACACATCCTCACTTAGGTTTCATTCAGGAAAGCCGTCTTGACATCCATTTGCCATATCTCATAATCATAAAATGTGGCAATTGCTAGGATGATCCGAATAGACTTAAGCATGGCGATGGGCAAAAACGTTTCATCATAATCAACACCTTGAATCTATCTAAAACCTTTCGCCACCAATCGTGCCTTATAGATGTGAACATATCCATTAACGTTTATCTTTTTCTTGAAGATCCATTTACACTCAATAGTTTTTACACCATCGGGTGGATCAACCAAGTTCCAAACTTAGTTCTCTCGTATGGACTCCAACTTGGATCCAATGGCGCATGGACAACACGACGCGATTCCCAGTGGTCAAGAACATATACCTCGTGGGGCTAGCGGATGCACAATAGGTTCTACAACACCTTGCTCATCCTGTTGTTGTTCACTGGGATCTAGAACACTTTCTAGCGGCTCTCGAACCTCTTCGAGATGCACCGTCCTCCCACTAACTCCTTTCGAGAGAAATTCTTTCTCAAGGAATACACCATTCGGAGCAACAAATACTTTGCCCTCCTCTCCATTATAGAAATAGTATCCTTTGGTTTCCCTAGGATACCCCACAAAGAAGCACTTGTTATACTTATGACTATGCTTGCCAGACGTCATACGTTGGACATACGCCTCACATCCCCAAATCTTTAGAAAAGACAAACTGGGATGCCTCCCAGACCACATCTCATATGGCGTCTTTTCTACTGACCACAAAAGGATAATGGAAGATCAGTGTGACTCATCATGGACTGCACCATGTCCAATAAAGTGTGATTTCTCCACTCGGACACTCCATTCCACTGGGGCGTGTCGGGTGGATTCAACTATGGAACAATTCAACACTGCTTCAGATGATCACTAAACTAATGGCTCAAATATTCTCCTCCATGATCAAATCATAGAAATTTAATTGTTTTGCTCGTATGATTTTGTACTTCATTCTAGAACTCCTTGAACTTTTCGAAGAACTCCCACTTATGCATCATCAAGTAGACATAACCATATCTATTAATCTCATCGGTAAAAGTGATGAAGTACTGATAACGACCTCTTGTGAAATGGCTCATTGGTCCACACACATCAGTATGTACTATGGTCAATAGCTCACTCGCCCTCTCACTCTGTGTCATATGATTCAAAATCAAATGACTATAAAAGTCCATCACTATGGAGCTTCTGCACGCGCTTCTCATTTATATGACCTAAACGACAATGCCAGATGTAGGTAGGATTCAAATCACTGAGTCGTTGTTTCTTAGTACTAATGTTATAAATGTGTGCATCTTTAAGACTCAAAATATATAATCCATTCACTAATGGACAAACACCATAGAGCATGCCATTCGAAAATATTGAACAACTCTTTAAAGAGATAATGTTTCTGCCTAAGGTGGGAATGAAATAACAATTATTTAACTCCAAAACTAGTCCCGACGGTAGCGACAGTGAATAAACGCCGAGGGCCAACACTGCAACCTTTGCACCATTCTCGACACATACATCCAACTCACCACTTGCACACTTTCTTACTCTACTTAGCCCCTACAATGATTTGCAAGTATGAATCATCGATCCGGTATCAAATACTCATGAATCATTTGGATGAGTAGCAAGATTAATTTCAATAACATTAATACCTAAAGTGGAAGTAACACTTCCCTTCTTGTTCTTCTACTCTTCCAAATACAGCTTGCAATTGCGCTTCCACTGCCTAGGCCTGTGGCAGTGGTGGCACACAATAGAGCAAGCAGGACCTAGCTTGGACTTTCCAGTCGGTTTAGACTTCACACTAGAGATCGAATATGTAGTCTTAGCCTTGCCATTCCTCTTTCTCTTTTTGCCCTCCTTCTGAACCATCATCACTTGATTTGGAGATTTCCTGATACTCTCCTCAGTAGTTTTTAGCATCCCATGCAACTCAGCTAGTTTCTTCTCCAGTCCAACCATGTTATAATTCATGATGAACGACTGAAAACTCGGTGGGAGCGACTGGAGAATGACATCAATGGCTAGGTACGGATCCAGTGGGGTGCCTAGTCTCTCTAGAGTAGGACTCATTGGGCTCCCTTCATCCAGCCTACTTCCAAACAAGGCTTTAGACACATTGTATCTCTCATCCCTTGCCTGGTTCTAAAACATGCCCTTAATACCTACGATCATATCGTAAACATCACATTCATCATATTGTTTCTGAAACTAAGAGGACATGCAGGCAAACATCAGACAACTGACATCCATAGAATCACTAGCATGCTTCTCATAAGCACGCTTGTCTGCTACAGAAGCATCCTCTCCTGGCTCATCGAGGTGGGGTTCCTCTAGAACATAATATTTTTTCTCTTGTTTAAGAACAATTCTCAAATTTCTGTACCAATCCATAAAGTTTGTTCTAGATAATTTCTCACGTTCAAGAATAGAACACAAATTAAAAACTGGAGTGCTCTTAATAGAAGGAGTAGTAGGTGCCATGTGTTGACGCTAAAATCTGATGACAAAGCGTTAAACACACATACGTCGATCCGACGATCCAAAAGTGTGTAGATACTTAGGAGTAAACCCCTAAGCATAACACAACGCTGATGGCACGTTCCGACGACCCTTAAATAGTGGTAAGGGAATACTGGAGTCGCGAGACAATCAAATAATATCAATTAAAATTATTCAATTAACCGATGTGTGAGAAAAAAGTAATTACACCAGCAAGAACAGGGCCAGTTCAACCGAAGGGGTCCTGGTGGTCAGACCGGCCGAGGTATGCCGGTCAGACCGAGGCTATATCATCGGTCAGACCGGCGGTGCGAAGTATTCGGCCAAAGGGAAGTGCTTCGACGTGTAGTGTGAAGGGGTAGCTTATACCCTTCGGCCGATCGGACCGAGAGAAGACCTCCGGTCAGACCGCAGATGGCCGAAGGGGTAAAGAAGTACTTCGGTGCGAAGTAGTCTCCAGCGCGAAGAGACCTTCGGTGCGAAGGGTCGGTCAGACTGTAGGGATTTGGTATGAAGTACTCTGACACGAGGTTCCGGTGTGCAGGATTGGTCGGACCACCCTCAGGGCGCCGGTCAGACCGAGGTGTGCCGGCACAACTAACGACGACATGGCACAGGCCGGTCAGACTAGAGGAGTGTCGCCGGTCAGACTGACATCCTCTTAGAAAGCGGCCTCCGGACATCGGCGGCCGACTTAGGGGAATTGGATGGGTCTAAAACTTCTTGGCGATGAAGATGACATAAAACATTGCAAGAAACAGCAAGAAACCAGAGGCAATTCAACCAAGAGACTGAATCACCGGTAAAAACCGATAAAATAATAGAAATCTGTTACGTGGATGAAACGGATGATTCACGAGCGAACCAAGAAGGACTTACCGTGATTACAACACGATGGACGGATGGTTTCCAGCGCAAACCAGCAAATATGTACGTGCTAAATTAAATCTAGGGCAAGAAAGTAAATTGAAAAGTAAAGGTGCGTTTCAAGGCAATAATAGATTGGATCTATTAGGGGTTTTTTGGGTAGCCCCCTTGAATCTGCCTTGCCTCTATTTTGTGGGATTGGAATGACGACTAGAGGGGGGTGAATAGGCGCCTTGACTAATTTTTGTGAATTAGATGGCCTTTTTCAAAATACCCAACGCACCTCAGAAGATCAGATTCAAATATAAATCAATCACAACCAATGAAAGCAACAAAACCTTTTCAATTCTAGAATTCAGTCATAAATCACAGTTGGATAAGCCGAACTATCCTGTTGGACACTGAAGCTCCGAAGTTTACTGCCTAGATCGACAACTGGTTTGCCAACAAAAAGATATCAGAGAATGATTTGTCGACAAAGATCAAAACATCCACAGATGAGGTTTACAAATTCAAATCAAATTACAGAAACTGAATTTTGGTTGACACTCAACCAACAATCTGAAACAACAAACTTAATTTCAGAACCAGCAGACTATTTTCAGTTTAAACTCAATCTCAAACAGATTGGTACTTGCAGAGAATAACCCTGATTCAAAACTGTGTTCAGAAGTTTGTTAAATCTTGACAATGCCTTTGTTCACAGAGTAAAATAAACTAATTTTTCACATCTAATACTCATGAACAATCTGAAATCAGAAGTTCTGCTGAAACAACAATTGGATCCCAGCTCAGACTAACTGGAAATACAAACAGCTGCAGCTTCGGTATTTTTACTTGAACCACATATGACACTATTTGATTTTAGATGATATCACATGAAACCTGAAAAATTCTGGATAGTGACTAGTATTTTTCAGATACAAAACAGCTCAAACATTCAGATTTCAGTTTCACTTCAAAATTGTTCAGATTACTCAATCAGGTTAATTCAAACAGATCTCAATTGAAATTATAACCTCTAAAAATTTCTGGACAATAATTAGTACCAATAAATCAATTCAGAGATAAAAAGATAGAAACATATATTAAATCTGTAGTAAAACTGAATTCAAATCAGAATTTTCAGACTACTCAATTTCAGACAGCAAAGAACAGATTCAAAACTGAATAACCAATCAAAACTGATACAACTAAACAAATTTCAGAAGTAGAATGCCAATTCTGAAATTTAGTTGATGATGAATAGTATGATCAGTCCTAAATACAGAAAACTGGATTCAGCTATTCACTAAATATCAATTCTGAAAATCATATGATGAATCAACTCATTTCTAATGAAATCTGACCAATCATCTCTCACAAATCAGTATTCTTCAATTCAAATTTAGTGAGAAACAGTTTGATACCACTAAAGTCAGGAAACTGAATAGTGAATTCAAAATAAATTTCTATTTCAATTGAATACTCAAGTGGATTTTTAGAATTGCATGGTTACACTCAAATTTCAGAGATTCTACTCATGAACCATTTTAAAAGTGACATACAAATTGCAAATCCACAGTATCTCAAAACTGATTCTGGAATTTGATTCAAACATTCAAATAGAAAATAAATTTTCTAAAAACAGCATGAAAATGTTTAGTATCAATCATTTCAAATCGAAACCACATAATGAATCTTTTCTATATACTTCAATTTGAAAGACTGGATTTAAACTCAAGAATGACTTCAGAATATGAACCAGTTTGAAAACCAAATATGTCTCAGTTATCCATGTGCAGGTATAAAATTCAGATAATCAACACAGAAGTGCAACAGATAATCAATAGGAGTGGCAGAATGAAATTTAGAGCAATCAGTAAAGAAACACCACAGTGTGCAACAAATCTGGACTGAATGTAATTTCTTACTCAATGTTTCAGCCAACACCCATTACTCAAAACAGATTAATTTAGTTTCAAAATCTATTGAAATGGTTGCACTGATTAATGATCAGTTCACTTTACAGATCAATGATGTCTGATATGGGTAATGAAATTGATCAGGTGAGAATCAGTAGCAACCAAACAATTCCTGTGCATCTAAACTAAAACCAACTTCAAACCCAAAAACACAATACATGCACTGATCAGAAGCAGTAATTACAGAAACAGAGTAATTCTCAATCTCTGCAAAAAGGGTTTCGGAATACTTTTGAATCACTTCAACCATGATATTACTCAAGAAACACTTCAAGAATCAGCCAATATGATGATGAACAATTGAAGACACATTTCATCAAACATGTAGAATGCTAAACCAAAAACTGAAACAACTGATCCAGAAAATATTTCAGCACTGTGATGTCTTGTTTGATTAGCAAAAGAATTAAGAAGAAATCACAGAAATCAGTTGCAACTTTCGAAAATGGATCGTTAAAATCATCCTCAACAAAAGTTACACAGACATCTATATCAAGTTCTGCACAAAATTCACCAGAAAATGCATCACAAAATTGAATCTACATTGATTTACCTCAGGCGCCCAAATTGTTTCTTCCCTGGTACTGTTCCTTTTCGGATGATGAATAGTGCTTCGAAAATCAATCCAGTAGGAGAATACAACACTAATTTGTATGAAATTGATATTTGGTTTAGCCAAAAGAACAGCGAAAAAAATCCCCCATCTGCCCATGGATATGGTCCCCTATTTATAGGCCAACCATGGGGGGTATTTTCTGAAAAGAACCCTTTAGAATTAAAAATTACACAAAACTCCTATTCCTTGTAATATATTTTCAGAATTAGGAAATTCTAAAAAATATACCAAATGAGTACAATTACTCTAGACTCTCAACTTTTTATTACACATTGACTCAAAGTAAAAAGACTCCAAACTATTAAAATTAACACAACTTGATATGCGACGGTTTTCGGCAAAAACCGACAAAGCCTCTCAACCCTTCGACTTGTGACACCACTTTGCGACTTCGAGCGCCATCAAGCCACTTCTGCTCTCGATCCCCTTGAGCCGCCTGAATGCTTGTCCTGGCCTCCCTCTCGCAGACCAAGTCATCACGCCGTCGCTTCCATCCGTCCGTCCAAGTCTTGCTCGGTCTCTTCGTGCACTCTTGAGATCTTCTCCAACTTCGCCCGGCCTCCCTGATCCTCTGGCATCGAGCTCCCCTCTTGACCCTTGATCACTCGCCGTCGATAGTCGGTCAGCATCTCCACCCTGCACATCCAAGACAAGCCAAAACAAGAACGTGATGCACCGCCAAAACCCTCGGCACACAATCAACATTTTTACATCGAACCCCTCGATGCACTCAAACCAACACTCCATCGCTCGTTCATCTCAAAAACTTATCCTTGTCAATCACTCATCATCCAGACCGAAACCACCCTTGGTTTCACCTATTTATAGAGGTTGGACATGAGTGCCTCGGTCTAATCTGAGATAGACACGAGTCCCAAGTTATCCAAAATTAATTAGGGATAAAAATACCCCGAAATCAGCTAATTGAAGTCAGACTCAGGTTGGGCCGGTCTGATTGGACCCATATGGCCGGTCTGACCGGGCCTACATGGCCGCTCAGACCAGGCCTACATGTCTAGTTGGACCGGACTTTGCCAGGTTTGGGCATATTTTCGGCCCAAATTACCAAAAAGTAATATTTTGAAATTTTTGACCATTAATGCCAGTTTTTGCTATCAACACATGCTCCCATGCGTTTTGGCAAACTTTAGTGAGCCAAAAGCACAACGAGCTAAGGGCGATATTCTCCATATCAGCCTTTCGACACTTCAAGCATTTTTCCACACACTTGGGAAGTACTTTTTAAAATACCTACCATTCAAAGCCCTATGAAATCGCTCTCCTTGAAGCAAATCTAGCAAATATGCATTGTCTCGAGCGATTTCAACAACTCTAAAAGGACCTTCCCAACTAGGCGAACACTTACCAAACTTTGGGCTCTTAGTGGCTAAAGGAAAAATTGTCTTCCAAACCAAGTCACCAACTTGAATTGATTTTGCTCTCACCTTCTTGTTATAAGCTCTAACCACTCTTATTTTGTCTCTTTCTATTGCCTCTAGAGCTCTTAATCTCTTATCGGTCACCTCTTCCAAATTATCCTTCAAAAGAGTTTCATACTCATCGACCGATAAGGCATCTTGCTTAAGTAACATTAAAGAGCCAAGATTCACCTCTACGGGTAAAACAACTTCTTGTCCATACACCAACTCATATGGACTTACCTTGGTGGCACCGTGCTTTGCAACTCTACATGCCCATAATGCCTTAGAAAGAACTTCATGCCACCATTTGGGAAACTCTTCAATCTTTTTCTTAATGAGCTTAATCACAGTTTTATTACTAGACTCGGTCTGACCATTGGCCTGAGCATTGTATGGTGAAGAGTTTACCCACTTTATACCATAAGATTCGGCAAAATCACATACTTCTTTAGAAACAAATGAAGCACCCTGATTTGTGGTAAGATTTTGGGGAATACCGAATCTATGTATAATGTGCTTCAAGATGAAATCAATTACCTCATTGTGTCATGTTCTTGAGAGGCACGACCTCGGTATACTTGGTGAAGTAATCTATAGCCATCAACAAGAACCGATCCCCTTTTGAAGAGGAAGGATAAATTTGGCCGATGAAGTCCAAGGCCCAACCTCAGAACAGCCATGGTTTGATAATAGGATTAAGTAAAGATGCAGGAGCAAGCTGAATATTACCAAACCTTTGACAAGCATCACATCCTCTATAGTACTTAAAACAGTCTTCAGTCATAGTCGGCCAATAAAAAACCACTCTTTTGAGCATCCAACTCATTTTCTGGGCCGACTGATGAGTACCACAAAGACAATCATGTAATTCACCTGCAGCAAGTCTAGACTGATCGGCATTCAAACATCTTAAAAGGACTCCATTAATAGTTTGCCGATACAACTCATCATCAAGTAATACAAATTTAAACGCTTGTTATCGAACTTTCTAATCAACCCGCTTACTAGGATCTCTCAAATACTGAATAATTGGAGTTCTCCAATCAGACCGACCATTGTCGGACCACTACATGGGGTGGCCAGACCGGCCTGGCATGGCTAGTCAGACCGACTAGACACCTACGGTCGGACCGGCCATGTCAGGCCGGTCAGACCAATGTGTTCTGACTCGCATGGTGAAATAAAGTCAAGCATCGGTTTTTCTTGTGCGAATAATTTACCTCTTTTAATTTGATAACCAGATGCTTTCTAAGCCAAGTCATTTGCTACTGAATTGGTTTCTCGAGACACATGTGAAATCTCAAAATCATCAAGAGTAGCAATTATGTCTAGACATTTATCCAAGTAGCTTTTTAGCAAACCATTAAAACATTGAGCATCTTTAGCTACTAGTTGAACTACTAATAGTGAATCACCATATGCATGAACATATTTAACACCCATGGAGCTTAACAATTCAAGTCCTAGCAACAACGCTTCATATTCATCTTGATTATTAGAACAAGGAAATTCTAACCGGGTCGAGGTCTCGAAACTCATACCACTAGGTGATATGAGCACAACTCCAACACCTTGGCCATTCTTACAAGTCGAACCATCAAAGTAGAGTTTCCATGGTATTACCTCAATCAAAGGAGTATCACTACTCCAACTGACATCTACATGGTGATCAACTATAAAATTTGCGATGACTTGGCCTTTCATGACCTTTAAAGGTTCATAAACCAAATCGTACTCAATTAAATCATAAGCCCACTTTCCGATTCTCGCACTAAGAATTAACTTCTGCAATATGTACTTTATAACATCAGTTTGAAAAGTAACAATACATGTGCCAGATAGAAGATAGTGGAGAAGTTTGGTACATGCATAATAAAGCAATAAACACAAATGCTCTAAGAACATGTACCCTGTCTCGACATCCAATAGGGGGTGAATCAAGAATGTGATGATGTACTCCTTTCTCTCCACTTCCTGAGTTAGTACTGCTCCTATCACACAATCTTCTTCAGCAACGTATAGCTGAAACAGAATCCCGACTTTTGATGCTCTTACCACAGGAGGTGATGACAAGCACTCTTTAATTATCTCAAAAGCATGTTGCTGACTTGGCCCCCAAGCGAGTTCGGCCTCGTTCTTTATCCGAAGTATGGGGAAAAAAGAATCAATCTTGCCAGACAAGTTAGATATAAAGCAGCGCTAATAATTCACCTTGCCTAGCAACATTTGCACATCTCTCTTGCATGTCAGCGCTTCAAAGTTCTTAATCTTCTTAAGCCTCTTAGGATCAATCTCAATACCTCTTTCATGAATCATGAATCCTAAGAACTTGCCCGCTGACACGCCAAAAGCACACTTGAGCAGATTCATTTTTAAGCCATACTGACGCATTCTCTCAAAATCAACTCTCAAATCGGCTAAATGGTTTCCCATAGCATTTGATTTGACTACAACATCATCTATGTAGACCTCTAGCATAACTCCTAGAAAGTCATGAAAGATCAAGTACATATCATGTTGATATGTAGCGCCAACATTATTTAAACCTAAAATCGTAACAACCCACTCAAACAAGCCGACAAAACCAGGGCATCAAAAGGCTGTCTTATAGACGTCCTCTTCGGCCCTAAAGATTTGATTATAACCAGTGTTGCCATCAAGAAAACTCAGTACCTTATGTCTTGAGGCATCGTTGATCAACATGTCAGCTATCGGCATGGGGTACTCGTCCTTCGGAGTGGCTTTGTTCAAATCCCTGAAATCAATGCATACACGAATCTTGCCACTCCCTTTCTTCTATACGAGCACAATGTTAGCAACCCATTCAACATACCTGCATGGCCTAATAAACTCAGCCTTAAGTAACTGTTCTATCTCCTCTTTAACTCGGTCATACACGTCCAAATTAAATCGGCGAGGGAGCTGTTTATATAGCCTAAACCTGGGTTTGATAGGCAGCCGATGCTCCACTAGCTCGTGGCTTAGCCCGGGCATCTCACTGTACTCCCATGCAAAACAATCGACGTACGACCGAAGCAAATGTATTACTTCGGCCTTTTCATCAGCTTGCAAATTTTGATTTACAAAAGTTGGCCTTGGAAAACTAACATCGACTATAACGACCTCATATAGAGGGTCAGCCAACGCAAAACCTTGACCTAACTTTTCTACTTCACTAAAATCCTCAATGTATTTGGCAATATCGTCTTTAGAAGACCGATATTACTCTACACGAGATTTTAGCCAATCAAGATTATTCTTTCTAGACATGACTAATAATTTAGAGGCAGCTAAGCTACACCAACCGGCTTTACAGACACTGGAACAAAACATGCCTTAGACACGCTGACAAAGTTGTAGTCTGAGAGATCTCTACCTGACAAGCATTCTACCTTATCATGGACGACATCAATAGACACATCGGCCAAAGAAACCTGGGCCGAAGTATCTACTGGTACAACTTCTACATCATCGCTGTCCTACTGAATTAGGCACTGGTGCAAAGTAGATGGAATACAACAATTTGCGTGAATACAATCACGTCCAAGTAGTACATGGTAGTTACCTTGCACATCGACGATGAAGAATGACGTCGGTAACATCTTGTTTCCCACCGTCAGCTCCAATGAAAGCACACCCTTGGCCTCGGAGCTCTCACCGTTGAAGCCGTTGAGCGTCAAGTTTGTCCTCATCAGGTCATCTTCATTCTTGCCGAGCTTCCTCAGTAGAGAGTACAACATTAAGTTGACGGTGGAGCCTCCATCTACAACCATCCTTGAGATCAACTTCCCGTCGATGTGCCCCTTGACGTAGAGAGGCTTCAGGTGACGAGCCGTATCCTCGGGTTTCTCGAAAATAGCCTCCCGGGGGCCGAGGCTTAGCTGAGAAACCTCAGCCTGATCCTGCGGAAAAGCAAACTCAGCAAGCAGCATGATGACGTTCACATCCATCGCTTGAGGAGGGGGCCCCTCAAAGACGGGCGTGTAGTCGACGTCCATGAGATCATCCTCATCGTCACTAGGAGTAGGGACCAGGTCATTTATAGCAACGGACTTGGGCTTCCAGACCTTCTTTGTCGCTGGTCGGGGATGGATCTACTCAAAAATGGCATCTCGCTTGTCCTCGGCCTTCTTCTCATGCATGTCCTAGGCTCGAAGATGTTGTAGCCGCCTCTTCTGGGACTTGGTCATACCTGGAGGTACCAATGAAGGCTGCGGCTTAGTGCTAGGCACCACAAACTTGCTTTTGAAATTTTTGGTCGAACGGGAATTGCTCGGATCGGCCTCAGCAATTTTGCGCTTAGCTGAATTATGTTCTTGTGTACTATCATTCGGACTAGCCTTACTAGGCCGGTTTGACCGGGCTCTATCGGTCGAACCGTCCACAGTAGGCCGGTCAAACCAAGATACTGAGGGCGGTCCGACCGGTCCTGTGGTTGTGGTCGGACAGACTAGTCCCTGCTCGGTTTCCTTCTACGGCTCGCCTCTGTCTTGTTCCGAGGGGGCCCTCTTAGGGATTGGGATGTCCTGGGACCCTACCTTGATGATGATAGCCTTGGATACCACCTTCAGATGTCCTCATGGCATGACAGATAGTCTGCCGAAGACATCATCTCTTAGCACACTCATATGATCCTGCATGTTATAAAATCCGGAGGGCATGAATGGAGCAACATAATATAGTGCAGGGTACTCGGGAGACAGAAAGTAACACGGTGGACACTGTGCCATGGACCAATGATATGGTGGAGAAAGTGGTGGCTCCAATGGCTTCGCCCATCGTGGGCCGAACCCACTCTTCCGAGGAGGGCTTAGCCTCGATGGAGGTCCCGGCCTAGCATTTGCTTTCTCAGCCCTCTTCTTGTGCTTCTAGAGCAGCATGTCGTATGTCACCTTCGGCTTCTTATGATTCGCAGCCAAAGACGATTCGTTAGTATTCACTTTCCACACTCCTACCTCAGGGTTCTTCGGTACGAGCGTGTGTGGGCGTGGTTCTTCGATCACGACCACCTTCCCCTTAGCGGACCCAACCTACTTAGGCCAAATCAGCACCTTCTTCCCATCAAGATCAATAGTGTTCACGGGGAAAGGATCCTGGTCGAGCTTTGTGACGCCCCGA
Organism: Zizania palustris; assembly: GCA_019279435.1. Classification (NCBI taxonomy): domain Eukaryota; kingdom Viridiplantae; phylum Streptophyta; class Magnoliopsida; order Poales; family Poaceae; genus Zizania; species Zizania palustris. Next base: position 66,365,362 of record JAAALK010000287.1, on the reverse strand, counting down.
TTTATCAAATCGAGACATTATTGAATTTCAGAAGAAAAACAATAATACAAGAGATTCATCATGCGACAACGTACATACGACAATATCCATGGTACGCAGACCATATTTATTACATCAACGTTTTAATAAAAACAGTAAATGAAAATAATTAGAAAACGGCATGACGAACATCTTCTTCAGGATTTTTCTTCTCGACTGGGTCGCTACTCCAGACCGTCCTCATAGTAGGCATCCTCTGTGGGGTCCAACGGGTATGAGTACAAAAAGTACTCAACAAGCCACCGCAAATGCAAGTAATAATGCAGGATAATAAACAAGGAAGGGTAATGGCTAACATTGCGGAAAAGTACAGTTTCAGTTATTGCATTTAGTGTAATCATATTTTAATCATGCGGAAAGTAAACATTAATATCATCAACATCAACTAACTCGAGGGGTACAGTCAGCCCCACCTCGCTCAACGGTCCTTACATGTCAATCCATCATGCACATACATATTCAAAGTAAACTAACTGGGGGATGTCACGCAACCCGCCCTTGACCGCGGGCTCGGCTTTTCGAAAAGATTTAAGACTCTGATGAGAGATGTACTACTGTACCCACAAGGCACGCACTCATCCCAAACGAGATGACCCATACCATGGGAACTCGTGCCAAAACCTCAATATGAGATGTTCCAAGCGATAACCACCTGCTCTAGGTTTCGCCGGCGCGCCGGGCCGCATCCCGGCTAACGTCGCACCCCCTTTTGCGCCACATTGGTACAAGTCACCCGCAGGTGCAACTTGACCCATCTCCAAATGGTGGCCTCGGTTTGGAACAACACATACCTTAGTTAGGACTTACCCACTAGACTTGTGGTTAGTACGTAAGTGTATTGCAACGGATCCCTCAGACCGGTCCTTATAGTGCCCCGGGTGCTACCGACCAATGCCCTAGCTTGCACCCGGAACCCACCATGCATACACTCACAACCATAACTCATCACCAACAGAATTTCCAAGGGTAAGAAGTAACGGGGATCATATAATAGAACCATTTTGCTACGACTCATTTTTATCCTATAGCGATCGTGTCAATACATTGGACACTAGCTAATATCATTGATCATATGGTGACAAGGAGGTTAGGCGAGATAGCATGGCTTGGGTTGCACATCAAGGTCGGGGGATCCTAAATAAATATAATGTAAGGGTTCATTTGACTAATGCATATATAACCTATGTGTTTTAGCGATAGTTTAATCAAACATGGGTTCAATATGCTCAAAAGATTGGTTTGGTGACTTGCCTTGTTCAGCGAAAGGAGAGGGAGGGACTTCGGGGAAGTACTCCGGCTCCTCGGCGACGTCGTAGTCTTTTTAATATAATAAAGTAAAATAAAAAGAACACATTCAATCAAACAATATAACATTACATTATAAGCACATAAGTTACAGTTGGTTTGATTAAAATAAAATAATTTCAATTGTTAAGGTTCTGTGGTTTATTTCATAAATAAATTTTTAAGGAATCAAAAGTTGTCCTTTTTAGAAAGGGGTTTTAAAAGGGGTTATTCTCATTTTTAAGCTCTCTAATGAATTTAAAATGAAAGTTTCATAGAAAACTTAGTGATTTGTTCATACCAACAGGAAATAAATGAATATAAACTTTACTGGAATTTAAATAATTAAATTTACATTTTTAACCCTAGGGTATTTAAATATTCATTTAAATAAACATGAAATAGTGAAAGTAAACCTACTGTTTTTATTGCATAAACATGTAGAGAATAATATTATGAATTTTCTGAAATTGGAATCGCAATTTTTAGAGTTCAAATGCGCCAGATATGAATTTTACAAGTTTAAAAGTATTTCTGAAATTCATTTTCAATTTTTAAACCCCTCGGGTCCACGGTGAGCCAGGACCACGGTGAACCCGCGCACTGTGCGCGTGTGCCGGGTAGATCTGGACCGTCGGATCCAGATCCGACGTGCGAGGGCGAGGCGGGGCGCGTAAGTCGACGTGGACGGCCAGGATTAAAACGTTTGAACCGGTACAACGTGGACGCACGAGATTGAGTGAAGGCTTTTAAAAGCGATCAACGGCCCAGATTGCCTGGTACCCCTTTGACCGGATCAAGGGCGGAGATTAAATCCCGTAGGGTTTTAACCAGAGCGCTCCGATCGCGATCGTGCGGCTGGGATTAAATCCGACACGACACGCATTAAGGGGGGTTGTACCCCCCTTTGTCTCCGGCGACGGCGGGCTTCGAGTGCGGCGGCGACGGCGCCTTCGAGGGGGCTAGGCCCTAGCTCTATGCGGAAATGGAAAGAGGAGACCGAGGCGGTCACGATGGTACCTTCGACGGCGATGAAGGGTGGCTGACGGCGAGCGGCGGCGAGGGTAGACGTGAAGGGCTCCTCGGGTACTCGACGGCGGTGGGGATCCGGCGATCTCCTTGGCCAGCGAAGGTGTGGCCGAGGTAGGGGTGGTCCTTGCGGTCACGGAGGTGCGGTCGACGAGGACGGAGGGGTACTCCGGCGATGGCGATCGATGGCTGGAGAACAGGCGGCGGTGTTGCGCTAAAAACCGGGTGGAGTGCGTTCTGAGCGTGCTCGAGGCGAGTGGGCGTGGGGGGTCGGACGCGGCGGAGGCTGGGGGGTTAAATAGGACGTCGGAGGGGGCTCGCATGCAAGGAAAGCCGAGGAGGGCTTTACTCACCGGCGAAGGCGCGGCCATGCGCGTGAAGGCGATCCAGGGGCTTAAACGCGCGCCTTAACGTGCTTAATTGACCGGTGGGCCTCGGGGGAGTTAATGCCGGCCTCGGTTTAACGGAAGGGGGAGCCGGCGAGGGAATCCGAGGCGAAGTTCTCGCCGGCGGGATTAGGGGGGGGGGCTGGCGCGAGGTTGAAGACGGTTCTGACGAGCGGGGGCCACTAGCCAGTGAGCGCGAGCGAGTGGGGGAGGCAGCTGACGGGTGGGGCCGTGGTGTCGGGTGCGCGCGCGAGGGGAAGGGTTCGGCGCCGACAGGTGGGGTCAGGTTGTCAGTCTAAGGCGCGCGGGGTAACGGGCTGGGCCGGCCGGGAGATAGAGAAGGGAGGGAGGGGAGCCCATTACTGTTACTAAGGTTTTCAGATTTAAAATAATTGCAGAAAATGGATTAAATATTTTGGGGTATTTCCAGAGTGGATAAAAATTTATAAAAATTCTCAAAAATACATTTTGGCCTTGGGAGTTTATACAAAAATTTTCACTTCCTAGTTTGGTCATTATCTCTATGATGTAGTTCAAAAGGGTATAAGAAAGGTATTAAAGGTATTTTCAGAAATATAAAATCCAGGAAATTGAATTTAATAATATTTTTATTGTTTTGAAAATTTGGGGTGTTACAAACCTATCCCCCTTATAAGAATCTCGTCCTCGAGATTGGAACGCTACTCGAATAACTCGGGGTATTGGGCTTTTAGTTCGTCTTCCTTTTCCCAAGTGGCTTCTTCGGCGGGATGGCTGTTCCATTGAACCTTGCAGAAGCGGACAACGCGACTTCTGGTTACTCTCTCCTTGGTTTCCAAGACCTTGATGGGTTTCTCTATGTAGGTCAAGTCTTCTTGGACATTAAGCTGCTGAAGGTCGGCTTGCTCGGTGGGTACACGGAGGCACTTCTTCAGCTGAGAGACATGGAACACATCATGAACTCCTGCCAAGGATGGAGGCAGTTCAAGTTGATATGCCACTTCTCCTTGTTGACGGAGGATCTGGAAAGGTCCGACGTAGAGGGGTGCTAGTTTGCCTTTCATTTTGAACCTTTGAGTGCCACGGAGGGGAGTGACTCGGAGGTAGACATAATCGCCCTCCTCAAAGGCTAGGTCTCTCCGACGGTTGTCGGCATAGCTCTTCTGACGGGATTGGGCTGCCTTCAATCGGTCTCTTATGATTTTAACCTTTTCTTTAGCTTCCCTTAATAGATCAGTCCCAAACAGTTGTGACTCTCCGGTTTGATCCCAGAGCAACGACGTTCTGCACTTACGCCCATAGAGTGCTTCGAACGGGGACATTTGCAGGCTGGCTTGATAGCTGTTGTTGTAGGAGAACTCTGCATAAGGTAAGTTCTTGTCCCACATTCTGCCAAAGTCTAGAGCACAAGCTCTAAGCATATCCTCCAATATCTGGTTGACCCTTTCGGTCTGACCGTCGGTCTGTGGATGATAGGCGGTGCTAAAGTTCAGCCGGGTGCCGAGTTCCTCTTGAAGGTTCTTCCAAAACTTGGAGGTAAACTGACTCCCGCGGTCGGATACAATCTTCTTAGGAACTCCGTGGAGGCACACGATCTGGGTCATATACAACTCAGCCAACTTGGCGACGGTGTAAGTTGTCTTGACCGGAACGAAGTGAGCTACCTTGGTGAGTCGGTCGACGATCACCCAGATAGAGTCGTGACCAGCTTGGGTCCTGGGCAGTCTTGTGATGAAGTCCATTCCTATCTCTTCCCACTTCCATTCAGGGACCTTGAGAGGTTGAAGAAGTCCGGCAGGCCTTTGATGCTCTGCCTTGACTCGCCGGCATGTGTCGCACTTGGCCACATACTCAGCTATTTCTCTCTTCATGCTGACCCACCAATATTTTTCCTTCAGGTCTTGGTACATCTTTGTACTCCCGGGATGGATGGAGTATAGAGTATCGTGGGCTTCTTGAAGGATGAGGGTCTTCAACTCGGGTTTGTTGGGTACGCAGATCCGGTTTCCGAACCAGATGGTACCATGCTCGTCCTCGGAAAATCCAGGGGCTTTACCCTTCCTCATGTTCTGCTGGATCTCCAGGATGTCCGGATCTTCCTTCTGCTTTTCTCGGATCTGGTCTATTAAGACAGGCCGAGACTCCAAGGCAGCGAGGTATGCTCGAGTGGTGATCCCTAGGTTTAGCCTTTCCATTTCCTTATAAAGTAAAGGAGCTTGGTCTTGAATCATGATGGCATTGCAGTACCCTTTTCGACTGAGGGCGTCTACCACCACATTCGCTTTGCTCGGATGATAATGGATGCCCAAGTCGTAGTCCTTGATCAGTTCCAACCATCTTCTTTGCCTGAGATTCAGATCTGGTTGGGTGAATATGTACTTGAGGCTCTTGTGGTCGGTGAAGACCTCACACCGATTTCCCACAAGGTAATGTCTCCATATCTTCAAGGCATGAACCACGGCTGCTAATTCCAGGTCGTGGGTCGGGTAGTTCAGCTCATGTGGCCTTAGCTGTCGGGAGGCGTAGGATACCACTTTCCCTTCTTGCATTAAGACGCATCCCAATCCTTGACGAGAGGCATCACAGTAGACGTGGAAGTCTTTCCGGATGTCTGGCAGAGTCAGAATAGGGGCTGACACCAGCTTCTTCTTGAGGGTCTGGAAGCTTTCTTCGCAGTCGGGGGTCCATTCAAATTTCACTTCCTTCTGCAGAAGTCTGGTCATAGGCTTGGCGATCTTGGAGAAATTCTCGATGAACCGGCGGTAGTATCCGGCCAATCCGAGAAAACTCCGGATCTCGGTCAAGGTCGTGGGCTGCAGCCAGTTGGTTACCGCTTCAACGGTGGTTGGGTCCACTGCTATTCCTCCGGCAGATATAACATGGCCGAGGAACTTCACCTCAGACGACCAAAATTCGCATTTGCTGTATTTGGCGTACAGTTGCTGCTCCCTTAGCTTTCCGAGGGTCAGACGGAGGTGAGTCTCGTGTTCTTCCTTGGTCTTAGAGTAAACGAGGATATCGTCGATGAATACCACGATGAACTTATCCAAGAACTCCATGAATACATTGTTCATCATGTTCATGAAAAAGGCCGGGGCATTCGTGAGTCCGAACGACATCACGGTGTACTCGTAGAGTCCATAGCGGGAGGTGAAGGCAGTCTTGGGTATGTCTTCTTCTCTAATCCTCAACTGGTGATAACCTGACCTGAGGTCAATCTTGGAAAACACCGAGGATCCTTTCAGCTGATCGAACAGGTCGTCGATCCGAGGCAATGGGTACTTGTTCTTGATGGTTACGTCATTCAAGGCTCTATAGTCCACGCACATCCTCTTGGTCTTGTCCTTCTTCATGGCAAATATAACCGGTGCACCCCAAGGTGAGGTACTTGGTCGAATATACCCTTTTTGCTCTAAGTCTTCGATGTTGCTCTTGACTTCGGCTAGTTCGTTGGCAGCCATCCGGTACGGGCGCTTGGAGATTGGAGTGGTCCCGGGGACAAGTTCGATCCTGAATTCGATGTCCCGCTTGGGAGGCATTCCGGGTAGGTCTTCAGGGAAGACATCCGCAAACTCCTTGACTATAGGCACCTCTTCAAGAGCTATTGAGCGAAGGGATGCTCCGAGTGGTTTGCGACTGGTCATCCAAAAGGTGACGGCTGCGCCTTCAGGGTTGGTCACCGTGACGGACTTGTTGGCACAGTCGATCACTCCCTTGTGCTTCATCAACCAATCCATCCCTAGTATAAGGTCGAGTCCGGTGCATTGGATGAGGACTGGCTCGGCCCAAAACAGTACTCCTTGGATGTCAATTTGAACCTTAGGGCTGTATAAGCGGGCTGGGGTCCTATTGCCGAGAGTGGCAATCACCATGGGGATGGGTAGAGGGAGCGCGTCCAGTTCGTTTGTCTTCACAAAATCTTCCGAAACGAAGGAGTGGGTTGCTCCAGAGTCAAATAATATTACGGCCGGCATGGAATTCACAGTAAACGTACCGAGCACGACTTCAGGAGCCTCCTGAGCTTCTTCCGAGCTGATGTGGTTGACACGGGCGCGAACTGCCTGGTTGGGTGCCGCGCCTTGAGCTTGCTTGTGGTGGGGACACTGGTGTGCATAGTGCCCTTCCTTGCGGCAGTTGAAGCAGACGACCGGCCTTCCTTGGCGATCCTTCAAGATCGGAGCCTTGGCAGCTGGTGTCGACTGAGCGGCCAGAGCTGGTGGAGCGGGGCGAGGATGCCCGGCGTTGGATCCACCGGCGGCGTGAGGTGGCCTATAGGCAGGCCGAGGATGGTAGGCAGGCGCTGGTGGCGGAGGGACGAAGCGGGGCCTCTGAGAGTTCGCCTGCTGATGCTTGAAGGCGATCATCTTCCTCTTCTTGAGGTCCAGCCTGTTCTGCTCAGTCTCCTAGATGAGCGCTTTGTTGACTAGCCGTTGGAAGTCGGCGTAGTCGGTGGCGACGAGCTGGATGGACAGCTCATCCTTGAGTCCCTGGAGGAACTTGGCTTGGCGGAGAGCGTCGGTGCGCACTTCCTCCGGTGCGTAACGGGCGAGGCAATTGAACTCATGGAGGTACTCCATGACGGTCCTGTTGCCTTGTTGCAGGTCGCGGAACTCCTGCTGTTTCACCGCGATGACACCGGCGGGGACGTGGGTGGCATGAAAGGCGATGGTGAACTCCGCCCAAGTCACCACGTGGTCCTCTGGCTGGGACTCACGGTAGTTGTCCCACCATTCAGCGGCGGGACCCTGGAGCTGGTGAGTGGCGAAAGCCACCCGCTCCCGGTCGGTGCAGGGGAGGAGGTCGAGCTTCTTTCCGATGGTGCGAAGCCAATCTCCGGCCTCCATCGGGTTGGTGGTGCTCGAGAAGATGGGCGGGCGCACGCGCAGAAACTCCGAGAGCTGTGGAGCGGGCACAGGTGCTGGTGCGCGAGGGGCGGGTTCCCCGTTCTGCAGACGGTCCAACTGAGCCTGTTGGTTCTGCATCTGAGTGAGGAGGGCAGTGATCAGTTGGTTCTGATTCGCCATCATTTCCGCCAAGGTGGGGTGGTTGGCGGAAGGCGACCCAGACTGTCGTGGGCCCGTTGCACCCCAGTTGGGCACAACACCCTCGGGCGCATCGCGGCTTCCTCCTGCTCCGTTGTTGGAACCGTTGTTCTGGTGGTCGGCCATCTTCTGAATATACATAGTGATAAGGCAAAAGATGACGAAACAATAATACAACCAAAAATATTATATAAGATTCAAGCACATAAATGGAGTGGTAGAAATTGTTCATTACAATCAAGTTTTTATTCTATCCTCAACACACTTGTTGCGGATAGCACCACATACAAAATCATGCTTTTTATTTTAAATAGTGACTCCTAACGCCTACTCACCACCGGAGGCGGTCTCCATGCTCTCGGAACCACGAGTACGCGGCTCCAGAGGGATGGTGGGTTCGAGAAAATTCTCGATGATGGAGTCGGAGACGAGGCCGGGGCGTGGTGCAGGGGCGCTGGTGGAGGGTCTGGCGGGGGAGGGTCGTGGCGGGATCCTCTTGGGGCGAGGGAGGGGCTCACGGATGGGCTTCTTCTTCCTTGGAAGAAGAGGAACCATCTCCGCAATATCCTTCTGCAGCTGCATGATCTTGCGCTGCAGTTCGCCGTTCTGTTGGATCAAGTTCTTCGTTTCTTCACGAAGGAACTCGACCGCCTCATGGTGCTCGTCGGCGTCGAGCACCGCCTCGGTGTGGAGATCATCCATGGCCTGTAGCAGACGCGACTGCCGGGCCATGACCGGATCACGCACGGAGTGAACTCCGAGGTAGATGCTACAGTGGGCTCCGGGAGTACGCTTCGGCACGAGCCAGAAGGACGAGTTCTGAAGACGATCGTCGTAGATCATCCTCAGCTCCATGAGGGCCTGGAGGGCGACTCGTTGGCACGCGACGTCGAAAGTCGGGCCTCCAAGTGCGGTGGTGTAGGGCGGCAGGTGTTCCCCGGAGCCGTGGACGGTGAGGGAGACGTCGCAAGGCCCGGCGAACTCGTCGGGGTACACTCCTTGGAATTCGGGCTCGAAGAGGAACCCGAGGAAGGTGAGCATCATACGGAGCTCCTGGACGAAGCCCTTGTAGTGGCGGCAGTAGCTGTGGACTTGGTAGACTGGCATCTACAAAACAGCAAGTTGAATAAAAGTGAGGAGAGGAACAAAGTTTATAAAGTAGGTTTTCGAGAAATAATTTCCTGTGGCTAATGGCTAGGCGGGTTCGTTTGGCTTCCTACTGTCGAGTCGGCTCTGATACCATCTTGTGACACCTCGATTTATCAAATCGAGACATTATTGAATTTCAGAAGAAAAACAATAATACAAGAGGTTCATCATGCGACAACGTACATACGACAATATCCATGGTACGGAGACCATATTTATTACATCAACGTTTTAATAAAAACAGTAAATGAAAATAATTAGAAAACGGCATGACGAACATCTTCTTCAGGATTTTTCTTCTCGACTGGGTCGCTACTCCAGACCGTCCTCATAGTAGGCATCCTCTGTGGGGTCCAACGGGTATGAGTACAAAAAGTACTCAACAAGCCACCACAAATGCAAGTAATAATGCAGGATAATAAACAAGGAAGGGTAATGGCTAACATTGCGGAAAAGTACAGTTTCAGTTATTGCATTTAGTGTAATCATATTTTAATCATGCGGAAAGTAAACATGAATATCATCAACATCAACTAACTCGAGGGGTACAGTCAGCCCCACCTCGCTCAACGGTCCTTACATGTCAATCCATCATGCACATACATATTCAAAGTAAACTAACTGGGGGATGTCACCTAACCCGCCCTTGACCGTGGGCTCGGCTTTTCGAAAAGATTTAAGACTCTGATGAGAGATGTACTACTGTACCCACAAGGCACGCACTCATCCCAAACGAGATGACCCATACCACGGGAACTCGTGCCAAAACCTCAATATGAGATGTTCCAAGCGATAACCACCCGCTCTAGGTTTCGCCGGCGCGCCGGGCCGCATCCCGGCTAACGTCGCACCCCCTTTTGCGCCACATTGGTACAAGTCACCCGCAGGTGCAACTTGACCCATCTCCAAATGGTGGCCTCGGTTTGGAACAACACATACCTTAGTTAGGACTTACCCACTAGACTTGTGGTTAGTACGTAAGTGTATTGCAACGGATCCCTCAGACCGGTCCTTATAGTGCCCCGGGTGCTACCGACCAATGCCCTAGCTTGCACCCGGAACCCACCATGCATACACTCACAACCATAACTCATCACCAACAGAATTTCCAAGGGTAAGAAGTAACGGGGATCATATAATAGAACCATTTTGCTACGACTCATTTTTATCCTATAGCGATCGTGTCAATACATTGGACACTAGCTAATATCATTGATCATATGGTGACAAGGAGGTTAGGCGAGATAGCATGGCTTGGGTTGCACATCAAGGTCGGGGGATCCTAAATAAATATAATGTAAGGGTTCATTTGACTAATGCATATATAACCTATGTGTTTTAGCGATAGTTTAATCAAACATGGGTTCAATATGCTCAAAAGATTGGGTTGGTGACTTGCCTTGTTCAGCGAAAGGAGAGGGAGGGACTTCGGGGAAGTACTCCGGCTCCTCGGCGACGTCGTAGTCTTTTTAATATAATAAAGTAAAATAAAAAGAACACATTCAATCAAACAATATAACATTACATTATAAGCACATAAGTTACAGTTGGTTTGATTAAAATAAAATAATTTCAATTGTTAAGGTTCTGTGGTTTATTTCATAAATAAATTTTTAAGGAATCAAAAGTTGTCCTTTTTAGAAAGGGGTTTTAAAAGGGGTTATTCTCATTTTTAAGCTCTCTAATGAATTTAAAATGAAAGTTTCATAGAAAACTTAGTGATTTGTTCATACCAACAGGAAATAAATGAATATAAACTTTACTGGAATTTAAATAATTAAATTTACATTTTTAACCCTAGGGTATTTAAATATTCATTTAAATAAACATGAAATAGTGAAAGTAAACCTACTGTTTTTATTGCATAAACATGTAGAGAATAATATTATGAATTTTCTGAAATTGGAATCGCAATTTTTAGAGTTCAAATGCGCCAGATATGAATTTTACAAGTTTAAAAGTATTTCTGAAATTCATTTTCAATTTTTAAACCCCTCGGGTCCACGGTGAGCCAGGACCACGGTGAACCCGCGCACTGTGCGCATGCGCCGGGTAGATCTGGACCGTCGGATCCAGATCCGACGCGCGAGGGCGAGGCGCGGCGCGTAAGTCGACATGGACGGCCAGGATTAAAACGTTTGAACCGGTACAACGTGGACGCACGAGATTGAGTCAAGGCTTTTAAAAGTGATCAACGGCCCAGATGGCCTGGTACCCCTTTGACCGGATCAAGGGCGGAGATTAAATCCCGTAGGGTTTTAACCAGAGTGCTCCGATCGCGATCGTGCGGCCGGGATTAAATCCGGCACGACACGCGTTAAGGGGGGTTGTACCCCCCTTCGTCTCCGGCGACGGCGGGGTTCGAGTGCGGCGGCGACGGCGCCTTCGAGGGGGCTAGGCCCTAGCTCTATGCGGAAATGGAAAGAGGAGACCGAGGCGGTCACGATGGAACCTTCGACGGCGATGAAGGGCGGCTGACGGCGAGCGGCGGCGAGGGTAGACGCGAAGGGCTCCTCGGGTACTCGACGGCGGTGGGGATCCGGCGATCTCCTTGGCCAGCGAAGGTGTGGCCGAGGTAGGGGTGGTCCTTGCGGTCACGGAGGTGCGGTCGACGAGGACGGAGGGGTACTCCGGCGACGGCGATCGATGGCTGGAGAACAGGCGGCGGTGTTGCGCTAAAAACCGGGTGGAGTGCGTTCTGATCGTGCTTGAGGCGAGTGGGCGTGGGGGGTCGGACGCGGCAGAGGCTGGGGGGTTAAATAGGACGTCGGAGGGGGCTCGCATGCAAGGAAAGCCGAGGAGGGCTTTACTCACCGGCGAAGGCGCGACCATGCGCGTGAAGGCGATCCGGGGGCTTAAACGCGCGCCTTAACGCGCTTAATTGACCGGTGGGCCTCGGGGGAGTTAATGCCGGCCTCGGTTTAACAGAAGGGGGAGCCGGCGAGGGAATCCGAGGCGAAGTTCTCGCCGGCGGGATTAGGGGGGCTGGCGCGAGGTTGAAGACAGTTCTGACGAGCGGGGGCCACTAGCCAGTGAGCGCGAGCGAGTGGGGGAGGCAGCTGACGGGTGGGGCCGTGGTGTCGGGTGCGCGCGCGAGGGGAAGGGTTCGGCGCCGACAGGTGGGGTCAGGTTGTCAGTCTAAGGCGCGCGGGGTAACGGGCTGGGCCGGCCGGGAGAGAGAGAAGGGAGGGAGGGGAGCCCATTACTGTTACTAAGGTTTTCAGATTTAAAATAATTGCAGAAAATGGATTAAATATTTTGGGGTATTTCCAGAGTGGATAAAAATTTATAAAAATTCTCAAAAATACATTTTGGCCTTGGGAGTTTATACAAAATTTTCACTTCCTAGTTTGGTCATTATCTCTATGATGTAGTTCAAAAGGGTATAAGAAAGGTATTAAAGGTATTTTCAGAAATATAAAATCCAGGAAATTGAATTTAATAATATTTTTATTGTTTTGAAAATTTGGGGTGTTACAAGCTTCATATTGGGATTTGTATCCAATTTCAACCATCCTTCTTTTATGGCTGATTGAACCTGCCGACGAATGACATTGCAATCATTAGTAGATTGGGAATGAGAATCATGCCACTTACAATAAGCCTGCTTATTCAAGTCGTCGGCGGTTGGAATGACTTGACCCTTCGGTAACCTAATAAGTTTGTTCTTCAACAAAAAGTCAAATATTCTATCACACTTGATCACGTCAAAACAATACTTCACCTTGTTGGGCCGACTCTTGGTAGGAGACGGTCGTAACTCAGTGCAAGTGATGGGCTTGGCCTTACTAGACCAAGTCCACTCTGCGATGCACATCTCGGTCGAGTCATCCTCACTCTCCGATGACTCCTCATCAGAGTGCTCCATGACGTGCACCTCGGCCTTAGGCTTGTTAAACGTTTTAGAGATTTTTCTATTCTTGGCACAGCTTTCCTAAAACCAGAGCCTTCTGCAGAACCTGACTAACAACGAAGAAATCCTGGCCATCTAATTTCTCTTTAAGTTTGGAGTGAAAACTGTTAAAAGCTAGGTCGGCCACGTCCCTGAATTGCTTAATGTACTCAGAGACACTCTCACTAGCCTTATGTCTAACCGATATCAAATGTGAAAGTCTAAGCTCGGTTTCCCTAGTATAAAAATAATCATGGAACTTCTGCTCCAACTGGGCCCAAGTCTGAATGGAGTTCGGCGGTAACACCAAAAACCAAGTGAAAGCGGTGATGGATAATGATAGGGAAAAGTATAAGCTTTAATGCATCTAACCCACTAGCTTCGCCGCACTGCACAAAGAACTGACATATGTGCTCTAGGGTGGTCTTACTACCTTCGCCATCAAATTTTGTAAATTACGGCACCCTAAAGTCGCATGGGTACGAGATGGTGTCGAAATGATCAGGGTACGTCTTGTGATAAACCCTAACCCGACCCCTAGGCGTCCAACCTAGACATTCTATAAACAATGTGTGAATCCACTCCTCTATGTCATCTACGCCTCCTGCCTGCACACGTCTCTCGTGTGAGGGCGTGACACATGGTGGTATATAAGGGTATTGGCCATGCAGCTCCTCTTCTAGTGGTGGCTAGTGATATGGGACGTAATCGGGCCTATGTGGGTGTGAAGGAGCAGGAGGTACGGGCAGCGCGGGGCAAGGTAGCGTAGGCGTGGGTGGCGACACATAGCGCATGGCAGGGGCAGTCTGACTGGCCATAGGGCCAGTATAACCTAGGATGTGATAGCCGGTTGGACCGACCTGATGGTCGGTCTGACCGACAGGGCCATACATGCTATGGTCTTCCCGGTACTCCCATCGGTCCTACTGTGTATGTGATGGACAGGAGGTACACTATCTATTGGAGTGGGGGAAGTGGCCTCAGAAAAGTTGAATCTCCTAAACATCACCTCTATTTTTGCCTCCATCCTCAAGTCAACTATGGCTTCTAGGCAGTTTGCAACGGTAGTGCTAATGGCCTGGTCAATTGATGTGGCTATCTGTTGCTCGATGTCCTGGGAGAACAGTCGAGGATACAATGGTGTTACCTTGCTTCCAGAGAGCTCGGGGATGTCGATGTCGCGCTTGATGAAGCCCCGCGGGTGTTGGTGAAGTGCCTAAGAAAAAGAGCATGCAGCTCCCTCGTCTTGGTCTCGAGTTCTGCCCTATCCTCCTTGGAGAGGTCGTCGAGGGTGGGGACGATGATGTTGCTACCGTCAATCTTTGTGCTCCCCACTGGATTCATCAGCGTCGAGGGTCCTGTTGATGTAGAAGTAGTGGGTGTACCCATTGCCGATGTAAAAGTGCTAGGCATGTCTGTCCCCAACGAAGTTGCCAAAAAAGTGTGTTGACACTAAAATTTGACGACAAAGCGCCAAACACACGGACATCGATCCGATGATCCAAAAGAGTGCGGATACTTAGGAGTAATCCCCTAAGCATAACACAACGTCGATGTCACATTCTGCCGACCCTTAAATAGTGGTAAAGGAATAACGGAGTCGCTAGGAAATCAAATAATATCAATTAAAATTATTCAATTAACTGATGTGTGAGAAAAAGTAATTACATCGTCCAGAACAGGGCAGTTAAACTGAAGAGGTCCTGGCGGTCAGACCGGCCGAGGTATGCTGGTCATACCGAGGCTATGCCACCGGTCAGATCGACGGTGCAAAGTATTCGGCTGAAGCGAAGGGCTTTGGCATGTAGTGTGAAGGGGTAGCTTCTACCCTTTGGCCTGTCAGACCGAGAGAAGACCTCTAGTCAAACCACAGATGGCCGAATGGGTCAAGAAGTACTTCGGGGCAAAGTAGTCTCTGGAACGAAGAGACCTTTGGTGAGAAGGGTTGGTCAGAACATAGGCTCAACCCCGGTTAGACCTAGGGCTTCGGTGCAAAGTACTTAGACGCGAGTCTCCGGTGTGTAGGGTCAGTTGGACCGGCCTTGAGGCGCCAGTCATACCGAGGTGTTCTGGCATGCCTGACGATGACATGACACAGGCCGGTCAGACCAGAGGAGTGCCGCTGGTCAGACCGACAGCCTCCTGGAAAGCGGCCTCCAGACTCCAGTAGACGACTTTGGGGAATTGGATGGGTCTAAAACTTCTTGGCGAATAAGATGAGATAAAACACTACAAGAAACACCAAGAGACCAGAGGAAATTCGGACAAAAGACCAAATCACCAGTAAAAACCGATAAAACGGTAGAAATCCGTTACATGGATGAAACAGATGACTCACGAGTGAACCGACAAGGACTTACCGTGATTACGATCACCTAGGGTCTAATTTTAGTTATACACAAGTTCCAAGTCATCCAAAATTAATTAGGGATAAAAATATCCTAAAATCAGCTAATTGGAGTCGGACTAATATTGGGCCGGTCTAACCGGACCCATATGTCCAGCTGACTGGGCCTACATGGCCAGTCAGATAGGGCCTACATGGTTGATTGGACCGTCCTTTGTCGGGTCTTGGCATATTTTCCGCCCAAATTAACAAAAAGTGATATTTTGACAATTTTGACAATTAGTGCCATGTTTTGCTATCAACACCATGATCTACAAAAGATTAAATGTGAGGTTCAGCACTATGCCATGTTTATCTTCTATCCAATAAAAGTTGTTCCACTATTTTAAAATAGTCACTTTCCCTCTAATGACCAATAATGGCGCAAGATCCATATTCATTCTAACCCCTAGTGCGCTTTGGCATAACTGCTAGAATCTAGGTGACATAGGTAAACAACACTTTGCTAATCACATCATATTTGACTCACATAATGTATCCATATACGAGCAACCAAACATCATCTCACTTTGACTCGGTTAAATAGACACAAATAACCAAACAAACATGCATCACATATATCATGTATGTATGAGTTGGACCCGACTCACTAATACAAGCCAGCCCAGGCAAATACATGCAACCAAACTGTTGGGGAATAGGGGAGCTACGCTAGCCGACAAATTCCAAATTTCCATCCTAAGCCCATGACCCATGCACGTGCGAGATCATATATTGTTACCTTCTAGTAAGAGACGCGGTAGGTGCATTGAAAGAAGATGTCAAGCCTTTCCTCGCTTCGTCCCGGTCGTTCCTCGCTAATCCAATCGGAGAAGACGACACCGTTGTTCACGTGAAGAAGTCCACGAGCATCGATGTTCGAGCAACGTCTCCACAATATCCAAACATACAGGGATAGATTTCCTCACACGGCAGTGTGCTAGCACCGCACGTGAGAGATGAGAAATCATCGACCTCAACAATTGAGATCAAGAAAGGGAGGAGAGGAGTCTATGGTGGCTAGGTCTAATCTATGCTTATTGCTTATTCCCAAGACCTCCTCCTCTCTTTATATAGGCCTAAGAGCCCCTGGTCGTGCGCATCTCAGAATCCACAAATTAGTTACAACTAATTCGTATTCATAACAGATCCAATCTGTTTGCCCACATCGGAACTTCGAATACCATATCAAAACTTCCGATCAGTACAATTCTCTATGATTCCAAATCAGAACTTCTGGCTCATCAGAACTTCTGATACCATATCAGAACTTCTGAAGCAACATTTGCTCTCTTACCTGAGACTAGATAATAATCGAAACAACTGATACTGCCTATCGGAACTTCTGAACCATGGAATTTTCTTACACATATCCTTCACAAACACCCCCTTAAAGCACCCGTGTGAGTCTAGCTAGAGTGTGCCCTAATCATAGCCATCATTAATTTGTCAGTTCCTTGTATCAAGAGAGAATCACATGCATATGATAGGAGGGCTACCATAGGATTTATGGACTTGGGGATCTCTTTTGAGAAAAATTGATGATTTACTATTTTTACGATAATCCTTTGATTATGTTACATGTAGTGGTAATAACATGAGAATAAATCTACATAACTCCTTCATGTATTGTTAGTTGATTTCTTAACCTCCTGACATAATAAACTAGGTGTTTAACCTCCAAATCTTTTAAATACCATTTACTTAACCCTTCAAGGCGGTTTTGCAAAGTGGTTTTGTCCTACTAGCATGTCACGTTAGACACAATTGCTTTTTTATTCTCCTTCCTTATCTCCCTGTCCTTATCTCCTTAATGCTAACGCCACTACTGAATCCTTCCATCTTCTGGAAGAAGTAAAAGGAAAAAATTATACCGTTAGAAGTGATGTGGCTGGTTGGTGACCACCACGTTGCTGTCGTTACTATTTTTCGTGAATTTAACACTAGATCTAAAAAGAAGGTTGCTACAAGAAAGGTCTTGAGCTGCCAAGAAGAATGTACCTAGTATTTCTTGTCCTATAAATACAATGTCTAGAATATATTTTGCCTCATCCTACCATTACTTGTTTTTTAGACAAGTTTTGGAGCTCCAATTTTCATTTTTTTTCTTTGTTCTTTAACACAATATAGCTAAGAAAAAAACACAACTACAAGGTGTAGAGATTCACCTTTAACTCAAGCTACAATCAAATGGTCTACTCCCTATCATCAACTCATTGTTTGCCTAGCTAAAGAGAGAGGGAGGAGGACACAATATGTTAGGAGGTTATGTACGTGTGGATGATTTGACTAACCGTGCCCAATTGAAAACAAGTGCAATGATCCGCTCCCTGGGGATATTTCACTATGTATTCTCCTCCTTCAACCCTATTCAAAGTCAAAGAAACCTTTCAATTCGATTGGAGAGTCCAATGGAAAAAGAGGGGCATTCATTAGCTCGTTATTTAGTAACCCATTTTTGTATTAAGGGTAGGTTGATAACCCACTACACAATCAAGGTGGCATCGGGGTTCCTACAAACAAAGATACACTCATTAAGGAGAGGGTTCCACAGATAAAAGAAAGGGTATAGACACTAGACAAATTACCTACTGGTCATAATGGATGACCCTCAAAACCATAATTTGTTGATATGCGGTGTAAAGTCCCTATATGAATACACAAGGAAATAATGCAATTGGCAAAAATAGATAATGAGGAACAATCGATCGATTAAGTAGCGGTTGCTTCGCTGATGGGCCTAGTGAGGGGTAGGTAGATCTTGGAAAGTTTTTGAATGAGTTGGGAGAAATGGTACCACTGATCAGCAGCTAGGATGAGATGGGAGGTTAGGGTATTCCCTATGTTGAGCCTACTCAGAGCAGAACAAAACTTTTGGAAATGTGGCTTAATTGGTCTTAGTTAGTCTTCATAACAGAGTGGAAGAAGGACAAAGACTCTCCATTTCCTAAGAATTGGGTTAATCAAATCCACTATTTCGAAGCTAGAATAGGGTATGGTTTAGAGCAGGAAGCAAGAGAATTTTGTTGGTGGGTGGTACTATACGGGTGACTAACGTCGAAGCCACTGCCTATGAATCACCAGCTGATTCTTCAATAGGCACGTGGTCAGAGATCATTTTCCAAGGTGAACAAACGAAAGTTCTCAGCTGCTGCAGGCTTTTTGACTTTTGCTTTCTTTGCCAAAGTGTAACCCTTCCTTATTCCATACCTTTTACCCAACAAGATAATTTCTATCAGTAAACTATCATGAATGGACACCCCCTTTATGGGCCGTAAACAAACTCTCCCCATTTTTCCAACCCTACGTTTTTGGCCTGAAAAGCTAGTTATAGGTTCTTCCCTCCATCAGAACAATAGGGTTGTTATACTTATTACCCTTTTATCTTTTTTGTGTTGTTGATCATCTAAATGATGGGTCTGTCCTCTAATGAGGAGCACCTTACGAGAAGATTCATGATAGTGAGTGGTTAGTACTTCGATCGCATAAGACCAAAACTCAAGGAGACAACTTTAGGATGGAAGCTAGGAGGTAAACCCTTAGTAAAAAAATTCTACATAGCAGTTCCAATGCCATGCCTTGAATCGCTCAGCCATATCTTAAATGCTACCATACCACATACTTTTGTCCTGAATGAGGGCTTGGCTCCCACGACTCTAAACAGGTAATAGTTTACTTATAGAATAGAAAGAAAGAGATGTTTCCTAACTTGCTGCATCAAAGACTAAACCATAAGCTTCTGATAAAAAATGCTAGTAACCAGATTTGAACTAGTGACACAAGTCGTCTGGAAGCTAATGTCACCCGGTCTTTTCATACCCCTTATTCTTTTATTAATTGGAATTGATTCTTAATTGATAACACCGAACCATCTAATGTAAATATGGTTTTTGAATCTAGTTATCTAGTTGCAGAAGCGACCCCACAGGCTTGTACTTTCCCGTCTCTCTAAAATTTCTAACCCTAATCTCTTTTGTTGGCTACCACTACAACAAAATGGTATTTAGTGATGCAGCTTTACTAACGGAAAAAAGACGTGTGTTAGTAATATACTTTGCATAGTCCAGGGATGTGTGCGGCCCACGTAGCTAGACCACGTGACCTCGTACGGTTCCGAATAGAGTTTTGGTGGTGTCTTCCTATTTTTCTCTGGATACACAACCCTCTCGACCCCAAGTCAAGACGTATTTTGCGAACAGTAGGCCGCACATCCCTGGATGAGATTTAGGACCTATACTTGCATATTAGTGCCCAAAATTAAACATACTATAATTGCAACAAATCATAAACTTGCATATATATAATGGTTGTTTTATTATTTAATAATTTATAGATTCTGACAACAAGGATCTGGATGTTTCTTGATTGTCATAATTGCAATAAATAGCTCAATGATGTGAAGTTTTTCATAAGTACTGCTAGAGCAAACAAGGAAGCTAGTGGAAAGACTGCAACATGGTGTCCATGCTATTACTGTAGGAACAAGAAGAAGTTTACAAATTCAAAATATGTGTTCGACCATTTTCTAAGACGTGGATTCAAGAAGGGATATTATATATGGATCAAGCATGGCTAAGAAGGAGAAAATGATGGTAACGTAGATTAGATTTCTAGTAAAGATGATGGTAGGGTCGGTGATACAGATTACATGAGCGACAATGATATTTTAGGAATTAATAAATATAAGTATATTGAACAATGTTGATCAGATTGTGCGTGATGCGGAGGAACAAGTTGCATGTTCTAAAGAAAAGTTTGCCCAGTTCGAAAAACTTATTCGAGACTTAAAAACATCGATCTATCTTGGCTACAGAAAATACTAAGCAAGGGAGTAGTATAGCGGTGTGTTGAGTACACAGACTCGAAGAACCCAATTAGTGTGCCTCACTCTCACCATGAGGGTAGACTAGCAGGTCAAGTTGTGGCAAGCAAACAATCACTCCAGATCCAAAGGCATATAACCAAGCTAATTTCCTTGTGTTGCAACAATTGAATGAAGTGTCATCATATATAGTTGAGCACAATCACATTCTTTGTGTGGGGAACCCATCACGTACCGAAGCTTGGATCACAAAACAACACATTAAAAGGTTCAACATCTAGTTTCAGGATCAGATCACACGATCGAAAACCCTAGTGAACAAATCAACCAAACAGCTAGCAATAAACCTTATATACACTTTTACAACATATTTATGTTATCATATAAACACTTATACATTTTACACAGTTCATCAAGATAGCTAGAACAATAACAATGAAAAGAGTACATAATATGGTTAGGTTTGGAACTTGACTACCTAGGGTTAAAGGCAGGGCCGTTCCTGCGCCAGGGCGAGAGGGTGACCGCCTAGGGCCTAGGAAAGTTAGGGGCCCCTAATTTATATATGTGTATATAACTTAGTATTTTTATATTCTCTACACCACAGTCCACAATCTAAAAATGGTCTAGCATGTAGCACAACAAATCTACAAATTGGAATATTGCCTAGCATGATATCACCCTAGTCCAATGTAGCACGCTAGCAGTCCCGCATTACAAATGGAGGTCAGCTAGGCAGCCACGCACTAACGCTTGTCCTCCCATGATATCGCCCAAAATCCTCACCTGCTCACTCGGCAACCTAAATCCCTTATTCATCAGCTCACGATGGCATTAATCCCGCTATGCAACGCCGCAATGGGCAACGAACAATGGATGAGAAAGGCTTTCATCGCCTCAGTTACTCCACTAGAGCCTAAAGTGCTTCTGAGTGGTGACCGGTCCAAATCTTATCCTAAATTTGAATGCTAGGCCGATGAATGGTAGTGACAATGGTTATGCCCTCGCGGTGAGCCATGTGAGTGATCCGACTGATAACATGGTAGGAAGCGGCGCTGTCGATTTGCCGATGCTCACATGCTATTGCTGCTCGTCGCTAATACCCTTGTACGTCTACTCGTGCGATTTGCCCACCCATTGAAAAAAGATCGAAGGGCCCCTAATTTTTTTCGCCTAGGGCCCCAAGAATGATAGGAATGACCCTTGTTAAAGGTACCTCTATTTTGATGTCATTGGATCAATGGAACAAAAGGCATTATGGTTGACAAGTATATATTCACAAGTGTAAATCTAACTAAGGTCAGCTATAAAGAAGAACGTTTCGTGCTCGCTAAACAAGTTGCTCAAGTATTCTATGTACCTGATATGATAAATAAGAAACTTCATGTTGTCTTAGATGGAAAAAAGATTGTGGGTGCTGAAAATGTTGTTGATAAGGATGAGAACAATTAGTTTGATGAGATACCTTCTTTCACCATCTCAATTATGCCACAGGTTAAATCAGACGAGCAAACTCCATACCTATGCTCCAACCATTCTAAAGGATTATACGTTAAGAAAGTAAGAAAATAGAAAGTGTAATGGTTAAATTGTATATATACATGCAAGTGTTGTACATGTGTTTTCATGATTACTATTCATTGTAATTTTGTGCACATTTATCCTTCAAGTGTAAGATGTACTTATACTGAGTTGAAATATTGAAATATGGGTGATTTGTACAAGTCTTACTGATTTAAGTATATAATATATATGTGCAATGTGTGTCATTACTTGAAATATAGACAACAACTAATACTGATTTCTACAAGTGTTTTTTCAGATCATTAGTGACGGACAATAACTACTACCCGTCACTAATTGACATTAATAATGGACAACAACTACTATCCGTCACTGATAACTTGGCAAAAGTAGTACTTTGATCTCATTACTGGAGACAACTAGTGGAGATAAGTAGATGGCACATTAATTACTATTAGCCCCTTTAAATACCTTGGTTTTTTACATTTTGTGCTTCATAACACCAAAATTTTGCTCCTACTACTGTTCTTTCTTTGCCTTACTCCAATTAATGATTTCTTTGCCACGGAGGCTTGTGGTGGATATTGCCTAGCTCAATGCATCCACCGACGTGTGGAAGCATCAAACTAGGCTTCATTCCACAAAAATTGTTCCATTGCTTTATTTACCAATAGCATAATACTTGTGCAGTCACTTTTATAGGTGACCACACAAGTGTTGTGCTCCGACCCCATTGATCATTAGATGAGTTAGAGATTGTTAGAACAAACCTACATTTAAAAAAATAATTGTTATTTTTACTTCTTATTTTCAATTTGGGATGTGAACGGTTAGTGGCATAGCCATGGCTTTCTAGAGGCTAGGACTAGATAACCAACTCGATTCGTTATAGTTCGTTATGTGAGATAACTCAACTCATATCATTAACATGGCGAGCAAAAAAATAAGCTTGACTCTGTTCAGTTTGCTCACTAGCACGTGAGCCAGATTTTTAAAATACAATCAAATAATAAATATTCAAATAATCACATATAAAACATCAAAATATAAAATAAACAAAGCACATATGTCTCTAAAATTGAAATAGAATAGTTCCACTATTATTTCTATGATATTATCAATCTATCACCTATGTTATTTGTTTTATATACTACGATCAATTTGTAATGAAATCCATTGTCACCGTTTCCAATTTGAAGAGGAATACTAGTTATGTAGGCAGTTGCCGTTCTAGAAATGGAGCGAAGAAGTAAATGCTTTTCGGTAAAGTGTCCTAATAACATGAGTCAACATTAAAAAAATCGAAGCTGCTTTTTAGAACTTATAATTTATCAAATCTCTGGTTGTTTGAGTTCACATTTTTAAATCATGCCTAAATTTCCATCTAAATTCATGTTTTTCTAGATATACACTTTAATATATATATACCATATACTATATAATTAGCGAACTTGAGTGTCTGCATGGACACTTATCTAGAAGATCTTAGCCTTTCATTCCCGTTGATTAAATCTCAGCATTTATTCTTTCCCATCCACCTACTCTCCTAAGCTTAAATTTAGATGTGCACTTAGCAAGAAAGCAATCAAGGAAAGTGATTTTATTTAAGTAAGAAATATAATAAGGAACGTTAATGGTGAATTTAAGTAAGAAATAAATTAAGAAAGGAAACAACTCAACCAAAATTTATATGGTATATCACTCATATTTATTCGGTAGATATAGGTATGATTTGGAATTAATTATAGGTTCTATATAAATTTGAATGGTATTTTCCCATGTACACATTTAAGTGAGAAACAAAATTATTAAGAAACATAAACTAACAAAACTTATATGTGGGTTGTTTGAAATTTGTCTAAATGACAAAAAATGTGATACTTGCATGGTATGTATGGTATGGCACCCAATATATACATATACACATACTTGCCATGTATCGGTTTGCACAATCGACGGCTGAGGCCGAATATGTTGCTGCAACTAGCTGTTGCTCTCAGATTTTGTGGATGGTGTCCACTTTGCGGGATTTCGGGTTAGATTATAAGAGTGTTCCACTTTTCTATGATAACACTAGTGCTATTTGTATTGCAAACAACCCGGTTCAGCATTCCAGAACCAAACACATTGATGTGCGATATCATTTTCTCAGAGATCATAATGAGAAGGGTGATATTGAGCTTCAATATGTTGATACCCAACACCAGCTAGCCGATATTTTCACAAAACCCCTCGATGCTTCACGATTTGCCTACTTGCGTGGGGAACTTGGTATTTGTCACCCTTACGGCATTCTGTGAGGGGGGGAAATTTTAGATTGGTGTGCATATGCTAATTGTGTGTGAAATTGCATTTACATCTTTTGCACTTATATGCCTGAATGTAATTTATAAATCATGTCAGCTCAGCTCTATTTAATCTATCTAAAAGATTATGTGCATGATTCTTCTTTTCAAAATCAAATCATGCTCACTACTTAGTCGTGAATCTAGCATGTTTAGGCAGGACTGCTTTAGCTATCTTTTATCTGCTTGATAGCAAGTCACCTTTTCTCTGGAAGCTACACAATGCAACTTGAAAACTGTATTCATGGATATTTTATCAAGTGCTAAAGCAATTTGTTCACTAAATCGAAATTCCAAAAATCCATGATTTACATGCTTCAAAACAAAAAGATCCAGGTGGGTTTGTTTGTCGCACTACTCTATTCTAGACTGCTTACCATTGCACATTGGTCTGAACTGGGATAGTGTAGTGTATGCCAAAATCATTGCTTTAAGCTTCTGATGGCTTTCATGCCTAGGCTTGGCCTGATTGGAAAACATAAGGTGGACAAACAAATAACCCCTGGCATTATGAAAAGCACAACAAAATTTATTGATCATCAAGTTTGCTTTTAAATGCTCCACTTGAACTGGACTTGTATGTCTAGAGTAGAAATCGACTAGCTTTGCGCAGTCCCTGCTTTTACTTGTCTAGTTTTCTTGATTAAGTGGTGACGCTTTTATTTCAAAATGATAAAATCACATGTTGTCATCATGTTTTTAGAGAATTTTAAATCGACCTGAGCACATGATAATTGGTATTAAATGTTGGCATATTTGTTGCTTTATGTGTCTTTGCAACTCTGCCCATTTCGAAGCTATGCATCTTTTTACATGCTCCTTGATGCTTGCATTGCCAAAGGGGGAGAAATTGTTGAGTTCTCTGCCGCAAAGGGGGAACATTAACTCAGGGGGAGTTTTTATCTTGCAAAGGGGAGATTTACCGAAGGGGCTTTTACTCTTTTGAAAAGGGGGATGAAAATTCTTTTGTCAAGTGACATGATTTGGCTCGTTAATGAGTTTTTATGGTCACTTGTGTGCTGAAAATCTTCAAATTTTCTTAAACTTGAATTTGGTTGTCAATGCACTCATCAAGGGGGAGATTGAGAAACCAAGGGTTGGTTTCAGAGTCTGTGATGAGTGATTGACAGTGTTTACCCTCTATTTCGAAGGGGTACCTCCGAAGGGGTTCGGAGGTTGGTTCTCCAAAGCTGTTCGGAGGCTGTTTCACCGAAGGGTTCAGTGGGTTTGGTTGCTGTAGCTGTTGCAGTGGAGTGTGCCTGTCGGAGGGGTCCGACAGTACACAATGATTGGCTGTACCAAAGGTCTCGGTACTTTGAGCGATACACCAGAGTGTGTGCCGAAGGTTGCTTACCCGGAGAGGTCTCCGGGGTACTGGATACACTTGTCTGCTTGTCTGTGGTGCGCAGGGGACCTCGGAGGCGACGGACGGTTCGTAGCAAGTGAACCTGGGTCAAGCGGGAGGTTTGATGCCAGGGGAGCGGGGAGCTCTGTCACAAAGGCTGCGAAGAGGTCGAGGTCGGACCTCGGGTCGAGGTGCACCAGGAGAAGGCAGTAAGTGCGGAGCGTGGCTCCGAGTGAAGGTACCCCGAGACGAAGTCCTCGGAGGCGAGGCACTTCGAAGGGTACTCCAGAAGGAGTGACTTCGGAGTATGGTGGATCAAGTCCTCAGCAGAGGCAAGGTGTTCGATGTGTGCTCCGGAGGGAGACACTCGAAGGTTTACCCGACGAAGGTCTCAGAAGTCGAGGTGCATCGAAGGCATGGTCCGGGTGAGGCTCGTCGAGGAGTGTTCTCGGGGAGAGACACTGCGACGAAGTGCTCATGGAATGCTTCATGCGGAGGCCTTGGACGAAGGAGGGACTTCGAAGGTTGGTACTCCGAAGGTGGGGCTTCGGAGTGAAGCAAGCTTCGGAGCAAGGCTGGCTCCGGAGTGAGGATGACTTGTGGTACTTCGGCCATGCATGGCTTCGTTACACGGACTGACGGAGTTCGAGCTGAGAGAAGCTGCGAAGCCGTGGTGGTCCACTCTGAAGGTGTTGGTGCGAAGGCCCAAGGGCTTTGACGGCTTCAGATCAAAACCGTCACTGTATCGAAGGCTGACTTCAGTGAAGCGAAGGCCGTCAGGCTCAAGGCTTCTCACAGAAGCTACCGCACCCCTCGCGTGCGAAGGGGGGTTCAGAAAGGTCAAAGACTGTAAAGGCTAACAGTGTCTGCTCTGCAAAAAGCTGACGCTGTCCCCTCTGCAAAGCTGACAGAGAAGCCTCCAAATAAAGTAGACTACCTTTTGTACCCCTCTGTTCTGATGAGACAAAACCAATGTAAACCCTAGGGGTAAAGTAGTCAATTCACATGGGTGAATAGTGGCTATAAATAGTGGGGGCTGGGTAGGTAACATTTAACACTTTGAGCATTCATTGTTGAGCTCCTGTACTAGCCACCACATACTTTGTATTCATCTGTGAGTTCATTTATTGTGTTCCTAGTTCAAGCAGCGAAGCCCTGTGTCTGTGTTCATTTTATGCTTGAGCTTGTATGCACACCTCGCTGCATGCTTTGATCGAAGCCTGTTTGGGCGAAGTGTGTTTGTGTGAAGTGTGCTTTTTAGTGTGTGTTCGCTCTGTGTAACTGGAGGCTAGACCTCGCTGATTACTAGCGAAGCTCTGATCGAAGCCCGTTTTTCTTCCCGTGTCATAGCCCTTAGCGAAGTCTGTAAAGTGTGCGTTTAGACCTTCGTAGTACGAAGCCCAGCACCCGTTGCTGTCGCTAAGTATTTGGTCGAAGTCCTCAGAGGGTTGTCCACTCTTGCGAAGGGTGAAGTGCGAAGCTTGCTCGAAGCACCCTGTGTGCGGAGCCTGCACTGACTTAGCAGAATTGATTTTTCGGGGTTGTGGGTGGAGCGAAGTCTCCTTGGCCTCGAACTTTTGTTCCTTGCGAAGCGTGTCTTCGGAGCTGTAGAATACCTCTAAACCAGAACTTCGAAGGTTGTGTTCGAAGCCTGTTCCGCAGTAGACTGAATTAAAACAGAAGGCTATTTTTAGCCTGAAATTTTAAAAGCTCCCATTCACCCCCCCTCTGGTCGCCGTTTCCGGTCCAACAATTGGTATCAGAGCGGGGTAAGATCACCAGTTTACCTTAACCGGTTTTGTGATCTCTTGGCGACATGGACAGAGTTAGTAAAATTGCTTTGTTCGATGGGACTGATTTTGCATACTAGAAGGTGCGCATGGAGGCTTACTTGCTAAGCCAAGGAAATGCAATTTGGGATATTGTGGACTCACAATACTCCATCCCTGAGACTCGCACCTCTCAAACAGAGAAGGATTAGTATAATGCCAATTCCAAGGCAAGAAATATACTGTTCATTGGTTTGAGCCGGAGTGAGTTTGATAGGGTGCAGCACCTTAGGACAGCTAGGGAAATTTGGACCACTCTCACTATTTTTCATGAGGGCTCTACACAGATTAAGGCCAGGCGCCAAAGCACATACAATCAACAGTATCAGTTGTTTGTGCAGACACCTGGTGAATCTATAGATGCCATGTTTTCTCGCTTTGATGCGATAGTGAGTAACTTGCGGTCCAACGGGACGCTTGCTTACAATGATCATGATAGGGCTATCAAGCTTCTCTATGCTCTTGATCGTAGCATATGGGAAGTGAAGATATCCAGCATTGAGGAGTCCGCAGGTTATGACACATTGACCTGTGATGAGCTCTTTAGCAAGCTGAAGTCCACAGAGATTGCCAATGCATCTCTTGCGGTGCACAGAAACTCATTGCTACAGCCATTGGCATTGGTTTCTAGCACTAGCCGTGGCACCACTACAGAACCAAGCACTTCTGGCACTTGTGTTCTTGCAGATGGTTTTGTTTTGTCCTCCCTAGTGTCCGTGACTAAGGAGCAGGTGGACACTCTGGATGATGATGAGCTTGCTCTCATTGCCAGAAGGTTCACCCGTTTTCATCATGAGAGACGGGATCAGAGGAGAAGTGGTTTTAGTGGTTGCTTCGAATGTGGCGACACTTCTCATATCAAGGCCAATTGCCCCAAACTCAATAAGAGAGATGAGAGTGAGCGCCCCAAATACCACAAGAAGGAGAGGAAACCCTTTGTGAAGGGTAAGCGCGACCAGGTGGCTAAGAGAGTAGCCAAAGCCGCTTCCAGAGCTTTTGTTGCTGCTCACAGCGACATCGACACATCCTCAACTGAGGAGTCGGGCTCTGAGGAGGAGGAGGCCCCAAGTAAGGAGGACAAGAAGGACAAGAAGGGACGAGACTTCACCGGCCTTTGCTTCATGGCTGACAGCGATCACAGCGGCGATGAGCTTGACTCATCTGAGGTACCTCTATCCTATGACCAGCTTTCAATTAAACTAGATGAGCTGAATGAAGTAGTCCTTGGTCAGGATAGATTACTTGTGCAAGCCGCTAGAGAAAGAAAAGACCTTAGACTTAGGCTAGAATCTGTTTCTACTGATTATGCCATGCTTAAGTCTAAAGTAAATGATGTTGAATGTGAATCTTGCACTGTTGTCATGGGTGAGCTTGCTCAGTTGCGTTCTGTACATGCTCAAACTCTATCTGAGCTTGAGACTGCACAGAAGCAGCTTTTGATGGTGGATTCTAGTCTTGATTTAACTGAATGTATGAACTGCGCTTTATTACGTGAGAGCATTGATTTACGCGATAAGCATGTTCATGATTTAGAGGCTAGATTGGAGAGGGTCGGTAGTTCTAAGGATGTGCAGCCTGTGTGTGACACTTGCATGACCCTTAAGGACCAGCTAGGCACTGTTAGAGAGCGAGCTGAAAACCTAATGACTGAAAATGAATACCTTCTTTCTGTGGTTAACAAATGCACTGAGGGAAAGGGTAGGATGGATTTGCTCTTGGCCAAGACCAAGATGTGTGCTGACAGAGCAGGGTTAGCTCTAGGTTTGGGTTTTGAGAGGATTTCTTCAGATAATGGGAACAAAACTGTTTTTACCGCACCCACTACCCTAGAAAAAGAGAGAGCTCTGTTAGACACTCCATCAGCCAAAAAGCCTACCCGAACTCAAAAGAAAACCACTCCTCCTGCCAAGAAAATCCCTCCCAAGAAAACCACTCAGCAGAAGCCCAAGGAGCATGTGAGAGTTGCTCCTATGACCCATGAGAGTGCCCCTAGGAGAGTTTTTCATTGTTCCTACTGTCAGCGGGCAGGTCATTTGGTTGGGTTCTGCTTTTGTCGCATCAAGGATGAGCGACGCTCTCAGGCGATGAGCTACCAGGACATGCATTACCCATCTTTAGGTATGCATGAGTCTGAGTTTTACTATCATCCTATTTTTGAGGCTCGTCGTGCTTCTCGGAGAGGTTTTGCTCCTCGAGGTGTTCACCATGTTCCATATGGTGGTAGACCCCGGGCAAGTAGCTTTGTACCCCGTCAGAGTAGAAGACCTCGTCATGTTGTTCGATCACAGCATGTAGGTAGACCACGCACTTTGCATCATTCTGATTATCCTGTGCGTAGACAGTCTGTTTTTACTGTGCCTACTACTCGTATCACTCAGTGCTGGATGCCTCGTCATATTTTCACTCACCCCAGCACTAAGCGATCGAGATTTTCTTATCATGTGTAGGCGACAGATCGAGGCTTGGAGGGCACGT
Organism: Zizania palustris; assembly: GCA_019279435.1. Lineage (NCBI taxonomy): Eukaryota > Viridiplantae > Streptophyta > Magnoliopsida > Poales > Poaceae > Zizania > Zizania palustris. The sequence continues at coordinate 66,335,836 of JAAALK010000287.1, read as the reverse complement.
GGATCATGGACTCCGGTTGTTCGCGCCATATGACCAGAGATGCAGCATGGTTCTCCAGCCTCACCACAACCAAGCAAAGGGAACATATCACCTTCGGGAACAATCGAAGGAGTAGAGTGAAAGGTAAAGGTGTGGTAAGAATTAACTCGAATTTCACTCTCAAAGATGTTGCTTTGGTTGAAAACCCAGGATACAATTTGCTTTCTGTATCTCAGTTGCTTGATGAGGGCTTCGAAGTGCGATTCCATCGCGATACTTCGCAAGTACTCAATTCTGATGGCGTTGTGGTTTGTAAGATCTTTAGAGTTGGGAGAATTTTTGGAGCTGATTTTTCCAAGTCATCTGGTTCTTCTCATTGTCTTGTTGCACATTCTACTTCTGAGCTTTGGAAGTGGCATAGGAGACTAGGGCATATGAGCTTTGAGTTGCTCGCTCGTCTGAGTGCCCTAAGTCTGATCCGAGGATTGCCCAAGCTCAAGTTTGAGAAGAATTTAGTTTGCGCTCCTTGTCGACATGGAAAAATGATTGCCGCTTCGCATTCGCCAGTCACCATAGTGATGACTGAACAACCCGGAGAACTTCTCCACATGGACACTGTAGGTCCTTCTCGGGTTAGTTCCTTAGGCGGCAAGTGGTATGTGTTAGTCATTGTCGATGATTTCTCTCGCTACTCTTGGGTCTTGTTTCTTGCCAGCAAGGATGAAGTGTTTTCACACTTTCAGATCTTGGCTTTGAGACTTTTCACTGAACTCCCTGGTGCATTGAAATTCATTCGAAGTGATAATGGCACTGAGTTCAAGAACAGTCTCTTTGTTGACTTTTGCATGGAGCATGGCATGGAACATCAATTCTCTGCTCCGCGGGTTCCTCAACAGAACGGTGTTGTTGAGAGAAAGAACCACACTTTGGTTGAGATGGCTAGGACGATGCTCGATGAGCACAAGACTCCTAGAAAATTCTGGGCTGAGGCCATGAACACTGCTTGTTACATCTCAAACCGAATTTTCTTACGCTCAATTTTGAACTTGACATCTTATGAGCTACGTTTTGGGAGACAGCCCAAGGTTACTCATCTTCGAGTTTTTGGTTGTCGTTGCTTTATCCTAAAACGTGGTAATTTGGATAAATTTGAGTCGCGTTCTTCTGACGGGATCTTTTTGGGTTACACTACACATGATCATTCTTATCGTGTTTATAATTTGGAGACTAACACTGTCATCGAGTCATGTGATGTGACTTTTGATGAATCAACCCCCTTTGTTAGTTCTGCATTTGAACAGGCAAATGAACACGACATCGAACAGACCATCTTCAAAGAAGAAGATCCCGGAGATTTCGAGGATGAACCCCTAATACCCTCGACATCAACCCCCGAAGCTGACCCCACTTCGACCACTTCGGCAAAAGGTCCCGAAGCAACTACCTCGACATCGGTCATCTTGGACCACTCCAACGCACAAGTTGAGGGGGAGACTGCATCCCGCCGTGAGGCTCCACACCATGTTCAAAGGATGCATCCTCCCGAGCAGATCATTGGTGAGCTTGATCAAAGGGTAACACGTTCTCATGCTCATTTCATTGATTCCACTTTTGTTGCTTCTTTCGAGCCCTTAGATGTTAGTCATGCACTTTATGATTCTAGTTGGATCAATGCCATGCATGAGGAACTTGAAAATTTTGAGAGAAACCAAGTCTGGACTTTAGTTGATCCTCCACCAAATGTTCATTTCATTGGAACAAAATGGATTTTCAAAAACAAACAAGGGGAGAATGGGACTATAGTTAGAAACAAGGCTAGACTTGTTGCTCAGGGTTATTCTCAATTAGAAGGGATTGATTTTACTGAAACTTTTGCACCTGTTGCTCGTCTTGAGGCCATTAGGATTTTGCTTGCCTTTGCGACATCCCGGGGATTCAAACTCTATCAAATGGATGTCAAAAGTGCTTTTCTTAATGGTTTCATAGGCGAAGATGTTTATGTAAAACAACCCCCTGGTTTTGAAAACCCCAAATACCCACATAAAGTCCTTAAACTTCATAAGGCTCTTTATGGACTCAAGCAGGCCCCTCAGGCATGGTATGATATACTTAAGTCTTTTCTGCTTGAGCGGGGGTATTTGATGGGCTCTGTTGATAAAACCCTGTTCACTCTCAAGCATGGCAAATATTTCCTCCTAGTGCAGATTTATGTGGATGATATCATCTTTGGTGGCTCTTCTCATGCTTTGGTTGCCGAGTTTGCAGATGCCATGAGTAGGGAGTTCGAGATGTCCATGATGGGCGAACTCACATTTTTCCTTGGTTTGCAAATCAAGCAAAGCAAACAAGGTACCTTCGTCCACCAGACGATGTACACCAAGGACCTGCTCAAGAAGTTTGACATGGCCGATGCGAAGCCACTCGCCACTCCAATGGCTACATATGTAGCATTGGATCCTGATGAAGATGGAGAAGTCGTAGATCAGAAGGAGTTCCGAAGCATGATCGGCTCCCTCCTCTACTTGACTGCTACGAGGCCGGACATACACTTCGCAGTGTGTTTGTGCGCTCGTTTTCAGGCTTCACCATGAGCTTCGCACCGCCAAGCGGTAAAACGCATTCTCAGGTATCTCAAACATACCCTCGAGTTCGGCATATGGTATTCAGCGTCTTCCTCTTTGTGTCTTCGAGGTTATTCCGATGCGGATTTTGCTGGGTGTAGAATTGATAAGAAAAGTACCTCTGGTACTTGTCATTTTTCGGGTACTTCTCTGGTTTGCTGGTCTTCCCGCAAACAGTCTAGTGTTGCACAATCGACGACTGAGGCTGAATATGTTGCTGCAGCTAGCTGTTGCTCTCAGATTTTGTGGATGGTGTCCACTTTGCGGGATTTCGGGTTAGATTATAAGAGTGTTCCACTTTTCTATGATAACACTAGTGCTATTTGTATTGCAAACAACCCGGTTCAGCATTCCAGAACCAAACACATTGACGTGCGATATCATTTTCTCAGAGATCATAATGAGAAGGGTGATATTGAGCTTCAATATGTTGATACCCAACACCAGCTAGCCGATATTTTCACAAAACCCCTCGATGCTTCACGATTTGCCTACTTGCGTGGGGAACTTGGTATTTGTCACCCTTACGACATTTTGTGAGGGGGAGCAATTTTAGATTGGTGTGCATATGCTAATTGTGTGTGAAATTGCATTTACATCTTTTGCACTTATATGCCTGAATGTAATTTATAAATCATGTCAGCTCAGCTCTATTTAATCTATCTAAAAGATTATGTGCATGATTCTTCTTTTCAAAATCAAATCATGCTCACTACTTAGTCTTGAATCTAGCATGTTTAGGCAGGACTCCTTTAGCTATCTTTTATCTGCTTGATAGCAAGTCACCTTTTCTCTGGATGCTACACAATGCAACTTGAAAAACTGTATTCATGGATATTTTATCAAGTGCTAAAGAAATTTGTTCACTAAATCAAAATTCCAAAAATCCATGATTTACATGCTTCAAAACAAAAAGATCCAGGTGGGTTTGTTTGTCGCACTACTCTATTCTAGACTGCTTACCATTGCACATTGGTCTGAACTGGGATAGTGTAGTGTATGCCAAAATCGTTGCTTTAAGCTTCTGATGGCTTTCATGCCTAGGCTTGGCCTGATTGTAAAGCATAAGGTGGACAAACAAATAACCCCTGGCATTATGAAAAGCACAACAAAATTTATTGATCATCAAGTTTGCTTTTAAATGCTCCACTTGAACTGGACTTGTCTGTCTAGAGTAGAAATTGACTAGCTTTGCGCAGTCCCTACTTTTACTTGTCTAGTTTTCTTGATTAAGTGGTGACGCTTTTATTTCAAAATGATAAAATCACATGATGTCATCATGTTTTTAGAGAATGTTAAATCGAGCTGAGCACATGATAATTGGTATTAAATGTTGGCATATTTGTTGCTTTATGTGTCTTTGCAACTCTTCCAATTTCGAAGCTATGCATCTTTTTACATGCTCCTTGATGCTTGCATTGCCAAAGGGGGAGAAATTGTTGAGTTCTCTGCCGCAAAGGGGGAACATTAACTCAGGGGGAGTTTTTATCTTGCAAAGGGGAGATTTACCGAAGGGGCTTTTACTCTTTTGAAAAGGGGAGGAAAATTCTTTTGTCAAGTGACATGATTTGGCTCGTTTCTGAGTTTTTATGGTCACTTGTGTGCTGAAAATCTTCAAATTTTCTTGAACTTGAATTTGGTTGTCAATGCACTCATCAAGGGGGAGATTGAGAAACCAAGGGTTGGTTTCGGAGTCTATGATGAGTGATTGACAGTGTTTACCCTCTATTTCGAAGGGGTACCTCCGAAGGGGTTCGGAGGTTGGTTCTCCAAAGCTGTTCGGAGGCTGTTTCACCGAAGGGTTCAGTGGGTTTGGTTGCTGTAGCTGTTGCAGCGGAGTGTGCCTGTCGGAGGGGTCCGACAGTACACAATGATTGGCTGTACCGAAGGTCTCGGTACTTTGAGCGGTACACCGGAGTGTGTGCCGAAGGTTGCTTACCCGGAGAGGTCTCCGGGGTACTGGATACACTTGTCTGCTTGTCTGTGGTGCGCAGGGGACCTCGGAGGCGACGGACGGTTCGTAGCAAGTGAACCTGGGTCAAGCGGGAGGTTTGATGCCAGGGGAGCGGGGAGCTCCGTCACGAAGGCTGCGAAGGGGTCGAGGTCGGACCTCGGGTCAAGGTGCACCAGGAGAAGGCAGTAAGTGCGGAGCGTGGCTCCGAGTGAAGGTACCCCGAGACAAAGTCCTCGGAGGCGAGGCACTTCGAAGGGTACTCCGGAAGGAGTGACTTCGGAGTATGGTGGATCAAGTCCTCAGTAGAGGCAAGGTGTTCGATGTGTGCTCCGGAGGGAGACACTCGAAGGTTTACCCGACGAAGGTCTCAGAAGTCGAGGTGCATCGAAGGCATGGTCCGGGTGAGGCTCGTCGAGGAGTGTGCTCAGGGAGAGATACTGTGACGAAGTGCTCATGGAATGCTTCATGTGGAGGCCTTGGACAAAGGAGGGACTTCGAAGGGTGGTACTCCGAAGGTGGGGCTTCGGAGTGAAGCAGGCTTCGGAGCAAGGCTGGCTCCGGAGTGAGGATGACTTGTGGTACTTCGGCCATGCATGGCTTCGGTACACGGACTGACGGAGTTCGAGCTGAGAGAAGCTGCGAAGCCGTGGTGGTCCACTCCGAAGGTGTTGGTGCGAAAGCCCAAGGGCTTTGATGGCTTCGGCTCAAAACCGTCACTGTATCGAAGGCTGACTTCGGTGAAGCGAAGGCCGTCAGGCTCAAGGCTTCTCACTGAAGCTACCACACCCCTCGCGTGCGAAGGGGGGCTTCAGAAAGGTCAAAGACTGTAAAGGCTAACAGTGTCTGCTCTGCAAAAAGCTGACGCTGTCCCCTCTGCAAAGCTGATAGAGAAGCCTCCAAATAAAGTAGACTACCTTTTGTACCCCTCTGTTCTGATGAGACAAAACCAATGTAAACCCTAGGGGTAAAGTAGTCAATTCACATGGGTGAATAGTGGCTATAAATAGTGGGGGCTTGGTAGGTAACATTTAACACATTGAGCATTCATTGTTGAGCTCCTGTACTAGCCACCACATACTTTGTATTCATCTGTGAGTTCATTTATTGTGTTCCTAGTTCAAGCAGCGAAGCCCTGTGTCTGTGTTCATTTTATGCTTGAGCTTGTTTGCACACCTCGCTGCATGCTTTGATCGAAGCCTGTTTGGGCGAAGTGTGTTTGTGCGAAGTGTGCTTTTCAGTGTGCGTTCGCTCTGTGTAACTGAAGGCTAGACCTCGCTGATTACTAGTGAAGCACTGATCGAAGCCCTTTTTCTTCCCGTGTCATAGCCCTTAGCGAAGTCTGTAAAGTGTGCGTTTAGACATTCATAGTACGAAGCCCAGCAACCGTTGCTGTCGCTAAGTATTTGGTCGAAGTCCTCAGAGGGTTGTCCACTCTTGCGAAGGGTGAAGTGCGAAGCCTGCTCGAAGCACCCTATGTGCAGAGCCTGCACTGACTTAGCAGAATTGATTTTTCGGGGTTGTGGGTGGAGCGAAGTCTCCTTGGCCTCGAACTTTTGTTCCTTGTGAAGCCTGTCTTCGGAGCTGTAAAATACCTCCGAACCAGAACTTCGAAGGTTGTGTTCGAAGCCTGTTCCGCAGTAGACTGAATTAAAACAGAAGGCTATTTTTAGCCTGAAATTTTAAAAGTTCCCATTCACCCCCCTCTGGTCGCCGTTTCCGGTCCAACAGGTTTGTGTATGTTGGTGCCTTTTTTGGTCACACTTTGACACACACATGGCCTAGAAGATCTAATGAACTCCAGTGCAGGTACTACAATCTTAGAAAAAGGGTTCAAGGCGTGCCAATCAGTTTGACCCTCCAACTGATAAGGAAACAGAGAAAATATCATTAGTAGCAAAGTCGATCGGCTATCAAGCCGATGACTGCGGTAAGTATATAACAATCGTGAGCAGGTAACACCAATCGGCCATAAGGCCGATGACTAGGGCAGAGCGATTGGGATGAATGCGCCATCGACCGATGAGATAGGAAGTTTATGTATATGGGACGATGAGCATTCCCCGATAGCGGATAGAATATAACGTTGAATTGAAGATAACTCCAATAGAAATAAATAAAACATGCTAGATAACATATCTGTATCATCAAAATCATCACAATAACAAGATTGGACCTAACCAAGATAGTAGCTAGTCATGATGAACTCAACAATACTTCAACGTATCAAGCACGCTTTATTTAGATGAACGATATACAACATGGAGAATATACAATAGAAATAGATGTCAGACTCAACCGATGAAGCCTTAGACTACCACACCTAAATCATATCAATCTAAGAGATCAAACTGATGGAGCCTTAGACCTAACCAATACACCGAGATAAACTGGTGACCGTACTGTTTTAGCCAATGCCTTAGGAGATCAAATTGATGCAACTGTGAGGACACTGACCTAATCGATACGATCGTCGGGGGTGGCGGGACTCACCTCTTCACCGGAGATCGGAACGATGCAGCCCAGCTCTAAGTGTCGAATCCCGCTAGGATTAACCTTGGGAAGTCAAGGATGGTGATGCACCAAGTAGTTGTTTGATAGAGTTGTGTGTTTTTTGACCTAACTAAGGGATACATATTTATAGTCTGGAGACTTGGCTTCCAAGTAATCTATCCTAACTGATTCTGGAAAATCTTCATCTTCTTATCATCAGCTCCTTGCTTCATATCCGGTCATGTTGTGATGGACGGCCTTCTTTGACCACCTTTAACTAGACTCTCTTTGACTTTCATTTACCGTACGACATCCTTGGTGGGCCTTGGGCTTTACTTAATCTTGGCGTCAAAAGTATAATTAATAACTATATAGATGTCACAAAAATCGGAATTTACATACATGGTATATATACCTATTCATGTTTAAGAAGTAATGAAAATTAAATATAGTCCTATATCGCATGCAAAGATCACTCACGCTGATTTCACATTTTTTCCATCTATAAATCTATAATATCCATGCATAAGCGCGTAAACAACAACCTTCGAATATCTCACTAACGTTTTCAAGAGTGAGATGATTGTCCATCATTGTCCACGAATACGAACACACTTCACCAATTATATAGTAGGGTAAAGGTAGATGAAACGTAAATCATTTATCTATAGATTAATGATATGTTGAGAATATAGACCTAATAAGTATGGTAATATATTTGCTATGAATTTAATTGTATAATAACTTGTCGTCGATATTTTTTAAGGTGAATATTAATTTATCTCATTATTCGCTTCAAGTTCAAAACATGTGTTGTCTTTTTATTTTTACATGGTGTTAGCATGGACACACTAATATATATATATATATTACTCTATCACTCTACTATATAATTAGAAGATTAGAAGATAGATTACTCACCCATGACCTACCATCCAGTGAATCATAGTTGTTCATCAACTTATCTATATTCTCGGCCGTTGGATCTGTCATCACAACCAAGGCATCACCCTTCTCGCATCCCACAAAATCGTGAAACCTAATATCCACATCCCACATCACCCTTCCACCTCCAGACGCCTCCTTCCCACCGCCATCAGTCGTCTCCCACCTCTAATGGTTGTCAACAGTTCCTCCCACCGCCTCTAGTCGCCTCCCGCCTCCGCCGAATGCCGCTGCTCCCTCCCGCTACCTCTAGTCACCCCCCGCATCCATCAGCCGCTGATAGTCTCCTATCGCCTGTGCGTACCCACCGCTGGAGGTGTTGTTTCTCTGCTTGAAGGATTCCGTTCATTCCAAACTCTGGGGGGTCTACTAGATGGGGTTCCATCCTCTACGGCGGTGGCGGAAACAACGGTGAAGGGCTCTAGACTTCTCATCTTCCAAAGGATTGCCTTCGGTTGAGCAGAGAAGCTCTAGATCTTTCATCAGGGATCTGCCATGAGTCGATCGAGGCAGCCTCCAGATCTAAAGAAGTATTTTGACAATTCAATTGTCATGTTGAAAGCCTGCTTGAAGGTAACATTACTATCCTGTGATCCATGCTTTATTGTCATCCTCTTTACATTATGATTTTGGGATCATGTTTTGTATTCAAACATGTTGATTCTACTCCGATAAAAGTATACTACACTTGTCATTCCAGGTTGGAGAGTGTGTCGTTGTGTGGAGGCCAAACTTTGAGACTGTGATGTATCCTTACTACCCTCCACATATAACCAAGCCTACTAATCAGCTAATCCAGTTGGTTGAGAGTGCTTTGGAGGTTGCAAAGTAGCATATGTAGTGAGCACTGAGCAGGCAGAACATTTATACCTGACATTTGCATTGCTATCCATGGCATATGTCTTTACATGCTTGAATGTTATTTGCATCGCACTAATATATAATTGGAGGATGGATTACTCATCTATGGCATACCATCTAGTGAATCATAGTCGTTCGTCAACTTATCTTTATTCTCGGCTAGTGGATCTGCCATCACATCCGAGGCATCACCCTTCCCGCATCCCACAAAGCCCTCAAACTTAATCCTCGCACCCACAATCACTCTTCCACCTCCGGATGTCTCCCTCCCGTCGTTGTTGGCCTTCTCCTACCTCTACCGGCCACCGACAGTTCCTCCCCCCACCTCTAGTCACCTCCTACCTCCACCGACCGATGGTTCTTCCCACCGTCTCTAGTCGCCTCCCGCTAATTCCGGATGTTGGTGGTCCCTCCTGCGCCTCTGGTCGCCTCCCGCGTCCACCGGCCACCGACGGTCGCCTGTAGCCTCTTCGTGCCTACTACCGGAGGTGTTGTCTATCCTAACTGATTCTGGAAAATCTTCATCTTCTTATCATCAGCTCCTTGCTTCATATCCGGTCATGTTGTGATGGACGGCCTTCTTTGACCACCTTTAACTAGACTCTCTTTGACTTTCATTTACCGTACGACATCCTTGGTGGGCCTTGGGCTTTACTTAATCTTGGCGTCAAAAGTATAATTAATAACTATATAGATGTCACAAAAATCGGAATTTACATACATGGTATATATACCTATTCATGTTTAAGAAGTAATGAAAATTAAATATAGTCCTATATCGCATGCAAAGATCACTCACGCTGATTTCACATTTTTTCCATCTATAAATCTATAATATCCATGCATAAGCGCGTAAACAACAACCTTCGAATATCTCACTAACGTTTTCAAGAGTGAGATGATTGTCCATGATTGTCCACGAATACGAACACACTTCACCAATTATATAGTAGGGTAAAGGTAGATGAAACGTAAATCATTTATCTATAGATTAATGATATGTTGAGAATATAGACCTAATAAGTATGGTAATATATTTGCTATGAATTTAATTGTATAATAACTTGTCGTCGATATTTTTTAAGGTGAATATTAATTTATCTCATTATTCGCTTCAAGTTCAAAACATGTGTTGTCTTTTTATTTTTACATGGTGTTAGCATGGACACACTAATATATATATATATATTACTCTATCACTCTACTATATAATTAGAAGATTAGAAGATAGATTACTCACCCATGACCTACCATCCAGTGAATCATAGTTGTTCATCAACTTATCTATATTCTCGGCCGTTGGATCTGTCATCACAACCAAGGCATCACCCTTCTCGCATCCCACAAAATCGTGAAACCTAATATCCACATCCCACATCACCCTTCCACCTCCAGACGCCTCCTTCCCACCGCCATCAGTCGTCTCCCACCTCTAATGGTTGTCAACAGTTCCTCCCACCGCCTCTAGTCGCCTCCCGCCTCCGCCGAATGCCGCTGCTCCCTCCCGCTACCTCTAGTCACCCCCCGCATCCATCAGCCGCTGATAGTCTCCTATCGCCTGTGCGTACCCACCGCTGGAGGTGTTGTTTCTCTGCTTGAAGGATTCCGTTCATTCCAAACTCTGGGGGGTCTACTAGATGGGGTTCCATCCTCTACGGCGGTGGCGGAAACAACGGTGAAGGGCTCTAGACTTCTCATCTTCCAAAGGATTGCCTTCGGTTGAGCAGAGAAGCTCTAGATCTTTCATCAGGGATCTGCCATGAGTCGATCGAGGCAGCCTCCAGATCTAAAGAAGTATTTTGACAATTCAATTGTCATGTTGAAAGCCTGCTTGAAGGTAACATTACTATCCTGTGATCCATGCTTTATTGTCATCCTCTTTACATTATGATTTTGGGATCATGTTTTGTATTCAAACATGTTGATTCTACTCCGATAAAAGTATACTACACTTGTCATTCCAGGTTGGAGAGTGTGTCGTTGTGTGGAGGCCAAACTTTGAGACTGTGATGTATCCTTACTACCCTCCACATATAACCAAGCCTACTAATCAGCTAATCCAGTTGGTTGAGAGTGCTTTGGAGGTTGCAAAGTAGCATATGTAGTGAGCACTGAGCAGGCAGAACATTTATACCTGACATTTGCATTGCTATCCATGGCATATGTCTTTACATGCTTGAATGTTATTTGCATCGCACTAATATATAATTGGAGGATGGATTACTCATCTATGGCATACCATCTAGTGAATCATAGTCGTTCGTCAACTTATCTTTATTCTCGGCTAGTGGATCTGCCATCACATCCGAGGCATCACCCTTCCCGCATCCCACAAAGCCCTCAAACTTAATCCTCGCACCCACAATCACTCTTCCACCTCCGGATGTCTCCCTCCCGTCGTTGTTGGCCTTCTCCTACCTCTACCGGCCACCGACAGTTCCTCCCCCCACCTCTAGTCACCTCCTACCTCCACCGACCGATGGTTCTTCCCACCGTCTCTAGTCGCCTCCCGCTAATTCCGGATGTTGGTGGTCCCTCCTGCGCCTCTGGTCGCCTCCCGCGTCCACCGGCCACCGACGGTCGCCTGTAGCCTCTTCGTGCCTACTACCGGAGGTGTTGTCTATCTGCCTAAAGGATTTCGTTCATTCCATCCTCTAGGGGTTTTGCTAGAGGGGGTTCCATCCTCTATGGCGGTAGCGGTGGTGAAGGGGTCTAGACTTCTGATCTTCCGTCGGGGAGCCCCAATGAGCCGATCAGGGTAGCCTTTGGATCTGAAGAAGTATTTTGTCACTTCCTTTTCCTTGTTGGTTCATATTTGTTTGCTTGTTTTGTTCTCTATTTGGTTGGGTTTTGATGCGAGCTTTTGTTCTAGTGGATTGCAGGTACATGGACAAGAAGCTAAAAAAGTAAGTGCACTTATCTGACCCTAGTGTTTCGTGGATTCTATAATGCCAAGGCGCAAGTCATTTTTAGATTATGTGATTCTAGATGCATTGGTATTAGGTAATATTCATTTCATCAGTTAGTTGGGAGCTAGGAGAAATTAGATGTTCCTTGTGTTAATGATATAACCAGTGAATAGATAACACCTAGTATAATATGGGATTTGGTATGGCCATCTAGAGATTTATTTGATTCTTGTATTGGTATGTAATGGTTTTCATGGTGTCTATATGTGATGCAATAGTGTTAGTAGCTCTACCGGTGTTTGTAGTAATCTAGACCATGTTTAGGCTGAAAAGAATTGTAGTGTAGTACTGTAGTTGTTTGTTAATCTTAAGTCAGTTCAGAATTTTGAAATCCTGCCCGAAGGTAACATTTTTATCCTATCATCCATGCTTTATTGTCATCCTCTTTACATTATGATTTTGGGACCATGTTTTGTATTCAAACATGTTGATTCTACTCCGATAAAAAAATACTACACTTGTCATTCTAGGTTGGAGAGTGTCGCTGTGTGGAGGCCAAACTTTGAGACTGTGATGTATCCTTACTGCCCTCCACATATAACCAAGCCTACTAATCGGCTAATACATCAGGTCAAGAGTGCTTTGGAGGTTGCAAAGTAGCATATGTGGTGAGCACAGAGCAGGCAGAACATTTATACCTAACATTTGTGTTGTTATCCATGTCATATGCATTTACATGCTTGAATGTTATTTGCATCACACTACTATATAATTGGAGGATGGATTACTCATCAATGACCTAACATCCATCGAATCATAGTCGTTTGTCAACTTATCTATATTCTCGGCCATTGGATCTACCATCACACCCAAGGCATCACCCTTCCCGCATCCCACAAAACCCTCAAACTTAATCCTCACACCCCACATCACCCTTCTGCCTCCGAATGCCTTCCTCCTGTTGCCGGCAGCCATTTCCTGCCTCTATCAGCCATTGACAGTTCCTACCAGCACTGACTGACGGTTCCTCCCGCCACCTTAAGTCGCCTCCCGCCTCTGCCAGACATCGTCGGTCCCTCCAGCCGCCTCTAGTCGCCTCAAGCCTTGGTCAACCACCGATGGTCACCTATCGCCAGTGCGTGCCCACCATCAGAAGTGTTGTCTATTTGACTGAAGGATTCCATTCATTCCATCCTCTAGGTGTTGTGCCATATGGGGTTCCATCCTCTATTACGGCAACGGCGGTGAAGGGCTTTGGACTTCTCATCTTCCAATGGATTGCCTTCGGTTGAGATGAGACGCTCTAGATATTTTCTTAGGGAGACGCCATGAGCTAATCGGGGCAGCCTCTAGATGTGAATAAGTATTTTGTACCTTCCTCTTCCCTGTCGGTTCATATTTGTTTGCTTGTTTTGTTCTCTGTTTGGTTGGGTTTTGATGCGAGTTTTTGTTCTGGTGGATTGCAGGTACATGGACAAGAAGCTTCAATGTAAGTGCACTTATCCGACCCTAGTTGTTCTGTGGATTCTATAATGCTAAGGTGCGAGTGATTTTTAGATTCCGTGATTCTGGATGCACCGGTATTAGCTAATATCCATTTCATCAGTTAGTAAGGAGCTAGGAGAAATTATATGTTTCTTCTGTTAATGATACATCTGGCGAATAGATAACATGTGGTATAATATGGGATTTGGTATGGCCATCTAGAGATTTATTGGATGTTTGTATTGGTATGTGTTGGCGTAAAAGATTACGCTAACAGGTTCTCTAAGATTAAGAACTAACAAACGAAGTGTTTGTGAAAGCGAACTATCTCAAGCCTCCGTTCAGGATAATAGCTCAAAGTAGTTCGATGTTGTGTATTGAATATCTAAATATTCGATGCCTATTACAGGATGAGAAGGGGGTATTTATAGGTAAAAAATCTAAGGAAAAGACCTTTTTACCCCTCATTTACAACCGACATAGTGGAAACTATTTTGGTACCCCGAATAGGGCTAAAATAGTAAAGTATGTTCGAAGGAGATAGACATAGTAAACGTCCCATCCTTCTGGCTATTTTCCATTGCGGAGGGGGAAGCCTTTGGAGGGTATCATCGGACCAGAGTCTAGACGGACCCTCTGACTTTAACCCTTCTAGTTCGGAGACAAGCCTGGAACTTGGAGATTATGATTTGTCTTTGTCTTATAATCTTGAAGGTCCTGGGGATGAAGTATTTCCCCCAATAGTAGCCCCTCGAATACGCTTCTCTAGATAACCTGTATAGCAAGGAGAGCACTATACACAGGAAATATTTTCATGCTTAGAGACTGAGAAAAATTCAAGGTATTATAAGCGTTCGAAGGGTCTTCAACATCAGAGATGTATCAAACTCAAGATTCGAACTTAAATCTCCGTGTGAAAGCTTCGCATGGAAATGGACCGTTGTGAATGTGAAGCATCACAAGGAGCCGTTAAATTTGAGCCGTTACCCCTCGGGTAGCTGTTAGGCTCTTTTGAGAAAGTAACAGACAAAAATTTAACTACGGGTTCACACCTTTTTACCTTATGGTCCCACCCGTCAGCTGCAAGAGTTGAATCGACAGTGCGAACGCATATGCAAACCATATTAATCGAAAATAGGGGGGTTATAAAAGGAGGACTCGAATCGTGGCGGAAAATTTTTTACAGAGCTTCGGTTCTAAGCCTCCACATTTCACCTTCAAACCTTATCCAATGCCCTTGAGCAAAAATACAATGGCGAGGACCAACGCAAAGGTGTCGACGGCGATGGGAACCTTGGCGCAGAGGCAAGCATGGGCTGCATCGGTAGCAGCGGCAATGGCGGGAGCCCTAGGGGTTCTTGGCCCAAAAATCCGCAAGAACGCCGCCTGCCGTACAAGAAGCCTCTGAAGTAAAGCTTTCTCCTCGGACAATCGACATGCTCGGCGGAATCCATCGAGGAGACAATGAATTGGAAGTTGGGTCTAGGAATGAGGACTCGGGTACCCAGAACAGAAGCGACCTCGGCACCGAGGAGCGGAGAAGTGATGGTCTTCGATGCCTTCTTTGAAGCAGGGCTAGGCCTTCCTGTCGTAAACTTCTTGGCCGAAGGACTGGAGATGTTCCATGTCACTTTGCTGCAACTGTCTCCAAACGTGATGGCGAGGTTGGCCGTCTTCGAGTGGGCCCTTCGAGCTGAAGGGTGTGAACGGAGGTTAGAGATCTTCGCAGCTACCCACAAAGCCTCGTGTCAGCCGAAGCCGCAAGACGGACCCGGAGACTCCAAGGTGCTAGTGGCCATCGGGAGCATCAACTTCCAGCTCCAAAAGGAGCACTTGAAGAATTTCCCAGTAAAGGCAATCAACGACCAGTGGTACTCTGATTGGATACTCTGGTGGTTCTATTCTAAAGTTGGTGAAGACTCTGACCTTGCGGGGCCCCTACAAGAGATCTGGTACCGGAGGGAAGCAGAAGAGATCTGGTTACTTTCTTCGGTGGCCAAGCACATGAGCATGCGGGACTTGGCCGAAGAATTTATTGCCCTTCGGATTCCTCCTCTCAGAGTCGAGTGGCCAACTGTATTTCAAAGTGCTTCGGAGGGAGAACTTCGAAGCCTGGGTAAGTCTTCGCATCTTCTACATTAACATTGATTAGAGAACAAATAGCATGCTTAATGTATTGTTACCTTTTTCAGCGGTTCCACTGGCGTTAGCTCCAAAGCAGATAGCAAGGGCTATAGAAAGGGTGCTCGGAGCCCCTATTGTAGTGGAGAAACAAAAGAGAGTGGAGCTGGTTGGGAGTTGGGAGCGCTTCAACCGAGTGTGGAGTTCTCTCGGGATGGAGGCTCCGCCTCTGCCAGACTTCGACTCAACGGGAGATGTCTCCTGGAAGAGAAAAGCCACCGCTGGGACCTCCAAGAAGGCCACGATGACTCCCGTGAAGAAGGGAAAGAATACAGCCAAACTGCGTATGCCTCCATCATCTCCGGCATCGCTCGACATTCGGAGCTCCTCTTCGGTTGTCAATGCACTCATCAAGGGGGAGATTGAGAAACCAAGGGTTGGTTTCGGAGTCTATGATGAGTGATTGACAGTGTTTACCCTCTATTTCGAAGGGGTACCTCCGAAGGGGTTCGGAGGTTGGTTCTCCGAAGCTGTTCGGAGGCTGTTTCACCGAAGGGTTCACTGGGTTTGGTTGCTGTAGCTGTTGCAGCGGAGTGTGCCTGTCGGAGGGGTCCGACAGTACACAATGATTGGCTGTACCGAAGGTCTCGGTACTTTGAGCGGTACACCGGAGTGTGTGCCGAAGGTTGCTTACCCGGAGAGGTCTCCGGGGTACTGGATACACTTGTCTGCTTGTCTGTGGTGCGTAGGGGACCTCGGAGGCGACGGACGGTTCGTAGCAAGTGAACCTGGGTCAAGCGGGAGGTTTGATGCCAGGGGAGCGGGGAGCTCCATCACGAAGGCTACGAAGGGGTCGAGGTCGGACCTCGGGTCAAGGTGCACCAGGAGAAGGTAGTAAGTGCGGAGCGTGGCTCCGAGTGAAGGTACCCCGAGACGAAGTCCTCGGAGGCGAGGCACTTCGAAGGGTACTCCAGAAGGAGTGACTTCGGAGTATGGTGGATCAAGTCCTCAGCAGAGGCAAGGTGTTCGATGTGTGCTCCGGAGGGAGACACTCGAAGGTTTACCCGACGAAGGTCTCAAAAGTCGAGGTGCATCGAAGGCATGGTCCGGGTGAGGCTCGTCGAGGAGTGTGCTCAGGGAGAGACACTGTGACGAAGTGCTCATGGAATGCTTCATGCGGAGGCCTTGGACAAAGGAGGGACTTCGAAGGGTGGTACTCCGAAGGTGGGGCTTCGGAGTGAAGCAGGCTTCGGAACAAGGCTGGCTCCGGAGTGAGGATGACTTGTGGTACTTCGGCCATGCATGGCTTCGGTACACGGACTGACGGAGTTCGAGCTGAGAGAAGCTGCGAAGCCGTGGTGGTCCACTCTGAAGGTGTTGGTGCGAAGGCCCAAGGGCTTTGATGGCTTCGGCTCAAAACCGTCACTGTATCGAAGGCTGACTTCGGTGAAGCGAAGGCCGTCAGGCTCAAGGATTCTCACCGAAGATACCACACCCCTCGCGTGCGAAGGGGGGGCTTCAGAAAGGTCAAAGACTGTAAAGGCTAACAGTGTGTGCTCTGCAAAAAGCTAACGATGTCCCCTCTGCAAAGCTGACAGAGAAGCCTCCAAATAAAGTAGACTACCTTTTGTACCCCTGTGTTCTGATGAGACAAAACCAATGTAAACCCTAGGGGTAAAGTAGTCAATTCACATGGGTGAATAGTGGCTATAAATAGTGGGGGCTGGGTAGGTAACATTTAACACTTTGAGCATTCATTGTTGAGCTCCTGTACTAGCCACCACATACTTTGTATTCATCTGTGAGTTCATTTATTGTGTTCCTAGTTCAAGCAGCGAAGCCCTGTGTCTGTGTTCATTTTATGCTTGAGCTTGTTTGCACACCTCGCTGCATGCTTTGATCGAAGCCTGTTTGGGCAAAGTGTGTTTGTGCGAAGTGTGCTTTTCAGTGTGCGTTCGCTCTGTGTAACTGGAGGCTAGACCTCACTGATTACTAGTGAAGCACTGATCGAAGCCCTTTTTCTTCCCGTGTCATAGCCCTTAGCGAAGTCTGTAAAGTGTGCGTTTAGACATTCGTAGTACGAAGCCCAGCACCCGTTGCTGTCACTAAGTATTTGGTCGAAGTCCTCAGAGGGTTGTCCACTCTTGCGAAGGGTGAAGTGCGAAGCCTGCTCGAAGCACCCTATGTGCAGAGCCTGCACTGACTTAGCATAATTGAATTTTCGGGGTTGTGGGTGGAGCGAAGTCTCCTTGGCCTCGAACTTTTGTTCCTTGTGAAGCCTGTCTTCGGAGCTGTAAAATACCTCCGAACCAGAACTTCGAAGGTTGTGTTCGAAGCCTGTTCCGCAGTAGACTGAATTAAAACAGAAGGCTATTTTTAGCCTGAAATTTTAAAAGCTCCCATTCACCCCCCTCTGGTCGCCGTTTCCGGTCCAACAGGTTTGTATATGTTGGTGCCTTTTTTGGTCACACTTTGACACACACATGGCCTAGAAGATCTACTGAACTCCAGTGCAGGTCCTACAATCTTAGAAAAAGGGTTCAAGGCGTGCCAATCAGTTTGACCCTCCAACTGATAAGGAAACAGAGAAAATATCATTAGTAGCAAAGTCGATCGTCTATCAAGCCGATGACTGCGGTAAGTATATAACAATCATGAGCAGGTAACACCAATCGGCCATAAGGCCGATGACTAGGGCAGAGCGATTGGGATGAATGCGCCATCGACCGATGAGATAGGAAGTTTATGTATATGGGACGATGAGCATTCCCCGATAGCGGATAGAATATAACGTTGAATTGAAGATAACTCCAATAGAAATAAATAAAACATGCTAGATAACATATCTGTATCATCAAAATCATCACAATAACAAGATTGGACCTAACCAAGATAGTAGCTAGTCATGATGAACTCAACAATACTTCAACGTATCAAGCACGCTTTATTTAGATGAACGATATACAACATGGAGAATATACAATAGAAATAGATGTCAGACTCAACCGATGAAGCCTTAGACTACCACACCTAAATCATATCAATCTAAGAGATCAAACTGATGGAGCCTTAGACCTAACCAATACACCGAGATAAACTGGTGACCGTACTGTTTTAGCCAATGCCTTAGGAGATCAAATTGATGCAACTGTGAGGACACTGACCTAATCGATACGATCGTCGGGGGTGGCGGGACTCACCTCTTCACCGGAGATCGGAACGATGCAGCCCAGCTCTAAGTGTCGAATCCCGCTAGGATTAACCTTGGGAAGTCAAGGATGGTGATGCACCAAGTAGTTGTTTGACAGAGTTGTGTGTTTTTTGACCTAACTAAGGGATACATATTTATAGTCTGGAGACTTGGCTTCCAAGTAATCTATCCTAACTGATTCTGGAAAATCTTCATCTTCTTATCATCAGCTCCTTGCTTCATATCCGGTCATGTTGTAATGGACGGCCTTCTTTGACCACCTTTAACTAGACTCTCTTTGACTTTCATTTACCGTACGACATCCTTGGTGGGCCTTGGGCTTTACTTAATATTGGCGTCAAAAGTATAATTAATAACTATATAGATGTCACAAAAATCGGAATTTACATACATGGTATATATACCTATTCATGTTTAAGAAGTAATGAAAATTAAATATAGTCCTATATCGCATGCAAAGATCACTCACGCTGATTTCACGTTTTTTCCATCTATAAATCTATAATATCCATGCATAAGCGCGTAAACAACAACCTTCGAATATCTCACTAACGTTTTCAAGAGTGAGATGATTGTCCATGATTGTCCACGAATACGAACACACTTCACCAATTATATAGTAGGGTAAAGGTAGATGAAACGTAAATCATTTATCTATAGATTAATGATATGTTGAGATTATACACCTAATAAGTATGGTAATATATTTGCTATGAATTTAATTGTATAATAACTTGTCGTCGATATTTTTTAAGGTGAATATTAATTTATCTCATTATTCGCTTCAAGTTCAAAACATGTGTTGTCTTTTTATTTTTACATGGTGTTAGCATGGACGCACTAATATATATATATATATATATATATTACTCTATCACTCTACTATATAATTAGAAGATTAGAAGATAGATTACTCACCCATGACCTACCATCCAGTGAATCATAGTTGTTCATCAACTTATCTATATTCTCGGTCGTTGGATCTGTCATCACAACCAAGGCATCACCCTTCTCGCATCCCACAAAATCGTGAAACCTAATATCCACATCCCACATCACCCTTCCACCTCCAGACGCCTCCCTCCCACCGACATCAGTCGTCTCCCACCTCTAATGGTTGTCAACAGTTCCTCCCACTGCCTCTAGTCACCTCCCGCCTCCGCCAAATGCCGCTGCTCCCTCCCGCTACCTCTAGTCACCCCCCGCATCCGTCAGCCGCTGATAGTCTCCTATCGCCTGTGCGTACCCACCGCTGGAGGTGTTGTTTCTCTGCTTGAAGGATTCCGTTCATTCCAAACTCTGGGGGGTCTACTAGATGGGGTTCCATCCTCTACGGCGGTGGCGGCAACGACGGTGAAGGGCTCTAGACTTCTCATCTTCCAAAGGATTGCCTTCGGTTGAGCAGAGAAGCTCTAGATCTTTCATCAGGGATCTTCCATGAATCGATCGAGGCAGCCTCCAGATCTAAAGAAGTATTTTGACAATTCAATTGTCATGTTGAAAGCCTGCTTGAAGGTAACATTACTATCCTGTGATCCATGCTTTATTGTCATCCTCTTTACATTATGATTTTGGGATCATGTTTTGTATTCAAACATGTTGATTCTACTCCGATAAAAGTATACTACACTTGTCATTCCAGGTTGGAGAGTGTGTCGTTGTGTGGAGGCCAAACTTTGAGACTGTGATGTATCCTTACTACCCTCCACATATAACCAAGCCTACTAATCAGCTAATCCAGTTGGTTGAGAGTGCTTTGGAGGTTGCAAAGTAGCATATGTAGTGAGCACTGAGCAGGCAGAACATTTATACCTGACATTTGCATTGCTATCCATGGCATATGATTTTACATGCTTGAATGTTATTTGCATCACACTAATATATAATTGGAGGATGGATTACTCATCTATGGCATACCATCTAGTGAATCATAGTCGTTCGTCAACTTATCTTTATTCTCGGCTAGTGGATCTGCCATCACATCTGAGGCATCACCCTTCCCGCATCCCACAAAGCCCTCAAACTTAATCCTCGCACCCACAATCACTCTTCCACCTCTGGATGTCTCCCTCCCGTCGTTGTTGGCCTTCTCCTACCTCTACCGGCCACCGACAGTTCCTCCCCCCACCTCCAGTCACCTCCTACCTCCACCGACCGATGGTTCTTCCCACCGTCTCTAGTCGCCTCCCGCTAATTCTGGATGTTGGTGGTCCCTCCTGCGCCTCTGGTCGCCTACCGCGTCCACCGGCCACTGACGGTCGCCTGTAGCCTCTTCGTGCCTAATACCGGAGGTGTTGTCTATCTGCCTAAAGGATTTCGTTCATTCCATCCTCTAGGGGTTTTGCTAGAGGGGGTTCCATCCTCTATGGCGGCAGCGGTGGTGAAGGGGTCTGGACTTCTGATCTTCCGTTGGGGAGCCCCAATGAGCCGATCAGGGTACCCTTTGGATCTGAAGAAGTATTTTGTCACTTCCATTTCCTTGTTGGTTCATATTTGTTTGCTTGTTTTGTTCTCTATTTGGTTGGGTTTTGATGCGAGCTTTTGTTCTAGTGGATTGCAGGTACATGGACAAGAAGCTAAAAAGTAAGTGCACTTATCTGACCCTAGTGTTTCGTGGATTCTATAATGCCAAGGCGCAAGTCATTTTTAGATTATGTGATTCTAGATGCATTGGTATTAGGTAATATTCATTTCATCAGTTAGTTGGGAGCTAGGAGAAATTATATGTTCCTTGTGTTAATGATATAACCAGTGAATAGATAACACCTGGTATAATATGGGATTTGGTATGGCCATCTAGAGATTTATTTGATTCTTGTATTGGTATGTAATGGTTTTCATGGTGTCTATATGTGATGCAATAGTGTTAGCAACTCTACCGGTGTTTGTAGTAATCTAGACCATGTTTAGGCTGAAAAGAATTGTAGTGTAGTACTGTAGTTGTTTGTTAATCTTAAGTCAGTTCAGAATTTTGAAATCCTGCCCGAAGGTAACATTTTTATCCTATCATCCATGCTTTATTGTCATCCTCTTTACATTATGATTTTGGGACCATGTTTTGTATTCAAACATGTTGATTCTACTCCGATAAAAAAATACTACACTTGTCATTCTAGGTTGGAGAGTGTCGCTGTGTGGAGGCCAAACTTTGAGACTGTGATGTATCCTTACTGCCCTCCACATATAACCAAGCCTACTAATCGGCTAATACATCAGGTCGAGAGTGCTTTGGAGGTTGCAAAGTAGCATATGTGGTGAGCACAGAGCAGGCAGAACATTTATACCTGACATTTGTGTTGTTATCCATCACTACAACAAAATAGGGAACTTCCGTCGGCCAAAGCCGACGGAAGTTAGCCCTTTCCCGACGGAAAAAGCTAACTTCCGTCGGCAAAAGGCTAACTTCCGTCGGCTTTTGGCCGACGGAAGCGGGTCGACGGAAGTTAGCTAACTTCCGTCGGCGGCCGACGGAAGTTAGCTAACTTCCGTCGGCCAAACCTAGCCGACGGAAGTTACCAGAAAATCTGGTAACTTCCGTCGGCCAAATCTAGCCGACGAAAATTACTTTTTTTTTTCTTTTTTCTGTCGACTGGCTAATAACTTCCGTCGGCTAATGTTGGCCGACGGAAGTTAACTAAAAATACGAAAAAAAAAGAAATTTTGCAACTTTGCTGCTCCGATTGCTTCCAAAGTGGCATTCTGCTCATACTCCATCCATAGTGATGTATGAGCATATCAAATGATACAACATAAAATGAGAGGAGTTTATTCAATTTACATAAATAATATATGAAAAGCAGTATACCATGAGACAAATAACTTGAGAATCAGAAACAACACATAATATGTAACTTAACCTCAACATGGATCCACCTTTTGTACTCGTTAGGACATGTTCTTAACAACTAAACAATATAAACGATTACAACACAACTAAAAGTGCTAGCTCTTGCATGTTCCCACTGAACTGAACTACAAATAAACCACTGAATATGCTACTAGATGATACCTAAAGGGAACAAGGTCAATACAATATCACTTCTTAACCATCTTTCACTAACTTTATCTACTTTCTAGATCCTTTTTGGGATATTTCACTGTCGTCTCGGTTTTAGGCTTTTTGCCGTGTACAGTGTATATGAACTAAGTTTTGCAGGTGCAGGATAAAATGGTCAGCATCTAATACTCAAGAAACACAAAAGGTAACAAAAGGAAAATTTAGTCCATATGATCTTCAATCATATATTCATATCCTGTCAGATATAACTGCATATAACTGCTGCTCATGAGCCAAGATCAATGCTCCATCTCTACAGATCAAGAACTCCAACAATGTGAATTACTGAATTTAACACATCACTTAAAAAGTCTAATACTATGCACTTACACATACAAACTCTAGCTGATGCCTACAGTACAATAGTACAGTTACATACATCAACTGGATATAAAACTATCTTTACACAACATCCTCAGCTAAAATATCACATGATCACATCAGCATGTCCAGTTGAGGTTAAGATGGCAAGTGTTAAGTGGTTTACTGCTGACCCGTCAGGATACCTCGAGACTGCTAAAATTTCTATAATGTGCCAAAATTCTACATATCAGCAGATGCTATACATCACCAAAACACTGACATGACTAAATCAGTAAATTGTAATCACAAATAAACTCCACATTGGAGTACGGATCCTGACCCGTGCCACTAGCCAAACCATCAGAAATCAAGTTTTTGATAATCCGTGTAGGCTCGCGGCGATTTGACCCATCACAACCATAATCAACAGCCAAAATCGTAAGCACGAAACCTAGCTCCCACTTCAGATCTGATCCCCCTACCTCCAAACCCTAAGCACACAAGCAGATCAAGCAGTCCAGGAGCAGGCAACCGAAGAGATCAAGAGGAGGGGCGGAGAGGATTGAGAGAGATGGGCAGCGAGACGGACCTGTGCCTTATCTGCGAGGCGGAGCGCGAGCCTAGAGACGGGGAGGGGTGCGTCATAGACGAAGGTGTGGTTGATGCACTCGGAGCGGCGGGAGGTTGGGGAGGCGGTGGGAGGCCGTGGAGGCGGCGGGAGGCCGCGGAGTCGGCGGAGGCCGTGGAGGCGGCGAGAGGTCGGGGAGGTGGGCGGAGGCGGCGGAGGCGGCGGGAGGCCGGGGAGGCGGCGGGAGGCCGGGGAGGCGGGCGTAGTTGCGCGGAAGGCCGGGGAGGCGGGCGTAGTCGCGCGGAGGCGGCGGCGGGGAAGAAGAGAGGAGAAGGGGAAACCTAGGGTTAAAACAAGGCACGGCTGAGAAAAAGAGGAGCCTAGGAAAAAAAAGCGCGCGGCTGGAAACTTAACTTCCGTCGGCCACATCTAAAGCCGACGGAAGTTAATTTTAACTTCCGTCGGCTTTAATGCTGGCCGACGAAAGTTAGGGGATTTATACCGGGCGGGGAAAAATGAGTCTATCTTCCGTCGGCCACTGTGAAAAGCCGACGAAAGTTAGCTTAACTTCCGTCGGCTTAAAGGAGCCGACGGAAGTTAGCTAACTTCCGTCGGCTTTTCGAAAAGCCGACGGAAGATAAAATAGCCGACGAAAACTTTCTGTTTTCTTGTAGTGCATGTCATATGCATTTACATGCTTGAATGTTATTTGCATCACACTACTATATAATTGGAGGATGGATTACTCATCAATGACCTAACATCCATCGAATCATAGTCGTTTGTCAACTTATCTATATTCTCGGCCATTGGATCTACCATCACACCCAAGGCATCACCCTTCCCGCATCCCACAAAACCCTCAAACTTAATCCTCACACCCCACATCACCCTTCCGCCTCTGAATGCCTTCCTCCTGTTGCCGGCAGCCATTTCCTGCCTCTATCAGCCATTGACAGTTCCTCCCGCCACCTACAGTTGCCTCCTACCAGCACTGACTGACGGTTCCTCCCGCCACCTTAAGTCGCCTCCCGCCTCTGCCAGACGTCGTCGATCCCTCCTGCTGCCTCTAGTCGCCTCAAGCCTTGGTCAACCACCGATGGTCACCTATCGCCAGTGCGTGCCCACCATCAGAAGTGTTGTCTATTTGACTGAAGGATTCCATTCATTCCATCCTCTAGGGGTTGTGCCATATGGGGTTCCATCCTCTATTACGGCAACGGCGGTGAAGGGCTCTAGACTTCTCATCTTCCAATGGATTGCCTTCGGTTGAGATGAGACGCTCTAGATATTTTGTTAGGGAGACACCATGAGCTAATCGGGGCAGCCTCTAGATGTGAATAAGTATTTTGTACCTTCCTCTTCCCTGTCAGTTCATATTTGTTTGCTTGTTTTGTTCTCTGTTTTGTTGGGTTTTGATGCGAGTTTTTGTTTTGGTGGATTGCAGGTACATGGACAAGAAGCTTCAATGTAAGTGCACTTATCCGACCCTAGTTGTTCTGTGGATTCTATAATGCTAAGGTGCGAGTGATTTTTAGATTCCGTGATTCTGGATGCACCGGTATTAGCTAATATCCATTTCATCAGTTAGTAAGGAGCTAGGAGAAATTATATGTTTCTTCTGTTAATGATACATCTGGCGAATAGATAACATGTGGTATAATATGGGATTTGGTATGGCCATCTAGAGATTTATTGGATGTTTGTATTGGTATGTGTTGGCGTAAAAGATTACGCTAACAGGTTCTCTAAGATTAAGAACTAACAAACGAAGTGTTTGTGAAAGCGAACTATCTCAAGCCTCCGTTCAGGATAATAGCTCAAAGTAGTTCGAAGTTGTGTATTGAATATCTGAATATGCGATGCCTATTACATGATGAGAAGGGGGTATTTATAGGTAAAAAATCTAAGGAAAAGACCTTTTTACCCCTCATTTACAACCGACATAGTGGAAACTATTTTGGTACCCCGAATAGGGCTAAAATGGTAAAGTATGTTCGAAGGAGATAGACATAGTAAACGTCCCATCCTTCTGGCTATTTTCCATTGCGGAGGGGGAAGCCTTTGGAGGGTATCATCGGACCGGAGTCTAGACGGACCCTTTGACTTTAACCATTCTAGTTTGGAGACAAGCCTGGAACTTGGAGATTATGATTTGTCATTGTCTTATAATCTTGAAGGTCCTGGGGATGAAGTATTTCCCCCAATAGTAGCCCCTCGAATACGCTTCTCCAGATAACCTGTATAGCAAGGAGAGCAGTATACGCAGGAAATATTTTCATGCTTAGAGACTGAGAAAAAATTCAAGGTATTATAAGCGTTCGAAGGGTCTTCAACATCAGAGATGTATCAAACTCAAGATTCGAACTTAAATCTCTGTGTGAAAGCTTCGCATGGAAATGGACCGTTGTGAATGTGAAGCATCACAAGGAGCCGTTAAATTTGAGCCGTTACCCCTCGGGTAGCTGTTAGGCTCTTTTGAGAAAGTAACAGACAAAAATTTAACTACGGGTTCACACCTTTTTACCTTATGGTCCCACCCGTCAGCTGCAAGAGTTGAATCAACAGTGCGAACGCATATGCGAACCATATTAATCGAAAATAGGGGGTTATAAAAGGAGGACTCGAATCGTGGCGGAAATTTTTTTACAGAGCTTCGGTTCTAAGCCTCCACATTTCACCTTCAAACCTTATCCAATGCCCTTGAGCAAAAATCCAATGGCGAGGACCAACGCAAAGGTGCCGACGGCGATGGGAACCTTGGCGCAGAGGCAAGCATGGGCTGCATCGGTAGCAGCGGCAATGGCGGGAGCCCTAGGGGTTCTTGGCCCAAAAATCCGCAAGAACGCCGCCTGCCGTACAAGAAGCCTCTGAAGTAAAGCTTTCTCCTCGGACAATCGACATGCTCGGCGGAATCCATCGAGGAGACAATGAATGGGAAGCTGGGTCTAGGAATGAGGACTCGGGTACCCAGAACAGAAGCGACCTCGGCACCGAGGAGCGGAGAAGTGATGGTCTTCGATGCCTTCTTTGAAGCAGGGCTAGGCCTTCCTGTCGTAAACTTCTTGGCCGAAGGACTGGAGATGTTCCATGTCACTTTGCCGCAACTGTCTCCAAACGTGATGGCGAGGTTGGCCGTCTTCGAGTGGGCCCTTCGAGCTGAAGGGTGTGAAGGGAGGTTAGAGATCTTCGCAGCTACCCACAAAGCCTCGTGTCAGCCGAAGCCGCAAGACGGACCCGGAGACTCCAAGGTGCTGGTGGCCATCGGGAGCATCAACTTCCAGCTCCAAAAGGAGCACTTGAAGAATTTCCCAGTAAAGGCAATCAACGACCAGTGGTACTCTGATTGGATACTCTGGTGGTTCTATTCTAAAGTTGGTGAAGACTCTGACCTTGCGGGGCCCCTACAAGAGATCTGGTACCGGAGGGAAGCAGAAGAGATCTGGTTACTTTCTTCGGTGGCCAAGCACATGAGCATGCGGGACTTGGCCGAAGAATTTATTGCCCTTCGGATTCCTCCTCTCAGAGTCGAGTGGCCAACTGTATTTCAAAGTGCTTCGGAGGGAGAACTTCGAAGCCTGGGTAAGTCTTCGCATCTTCTACATTAACATTGATTAGAGAACAAATAGCATGCTTAATGTATTGTTACCTTTTTCAGCGGTTCCACTGGCGTTAGCTCCAGAGCAGATAGCTAGGGCTATAGAAAGGGTGCTCGGAGCCCCTACTGTAGTGGAGAAACAAAAGAGAGTGGAGCTGGTTGGGAGTTGGGAGCGCTTCAACCGAGTGTGGAGTTCTCTCAGGATGGAGGCTCCGCCTCTGCCAGACTTCGACTCAACGGGAGCTGTCTCCTGGAAGAGAAAAGCCACCGCTGGGACCTCCAAGAAGGCCACGATGACTCCCATGAAGAAGGGAAAGAATACAGCCAAACTTCATATGCCTCCATCATCTCCGGCATCGCTCGACATTCGGAGCTCCTCTTCGGAGGAGTCAGAAGAACGAGACTCGGATGTGCGCATGGCGAAGAGGGTGAGTCTCAAGCCACAGCTGAAGACCCCCTCGGGAGACTGCGGAGGCGGCGGTGGAAACCCACTCTGAACCTTCTAGATCCGATCCAGAGGTGGAGCTATAAAATCCTAGCTCACCGGTGATCGGAGTAGTAGCGACGGAGGTCCGGGCTTCGACGTCTGCTACTCTGGCACAAACTCCGGAGGATGACCTCGACGAGTACCTGGAGATGTACGGGTTTCTGGGGGACCCCAAAATCCTTCCTCAAAGTCTGGATGGAGGTATGCCTCCAAACTTTTTCTTTGAAATTCCTGAAATGACTTTACTACGTCAATAATATTTCAATGAATATTTAATGAATACCTTGCATTTTGTAGATGCGTCGAGGAGCAGCATGGCTCCAACCAATGATGGAGCTTCGGCTCCTCTCGGAGATGAGGATCCGGTTGAGGTGGTGGCTCCGACAACTGGGGTTTCTTCGGGTGAGGTAACTCTGCCTGAAGGAGCAACTCTCGAAGGAGGATCTACTCCAACCGAAGTAGCAGATCCAAGTTTTGTACCAGGGAGAGTTAAGGGCAAGACTGGTCTTGGTCATCTCCCCTCTTTGACAATGACACCGTCATCAAATGACCCTTCGGTAGGTGCTTTGGAAGAAGACCCTGCTGAAGACAATCAACGAGCCCTGTCTTGGCTCCCGCTGTTGGCTCCTTTCTTGGAGCAGCGGACAGGGCTCCGAGCTCTTCTGGAACCCTTGGTGAATAAGAGCCAAGAGGTCGGGAGCGCTGATCTGGTCTCCATCTTGAGCGAGGCCAGTGGATCAGAGCTTGATTTGGCCCTCGAATGGGCTACCCTCCAGGTATACAACAAACAACAAGCATATTTATTTAATAGAAATTGCATTGTACTCACTTTGCTTCTTTGTAGCAATTCGGTCTTGCTAGAGTGGCAGCAACTTCAAATGATCTCGAAATTAATCGGCTCAAAAGGAAGGTTACAACACTCAAAAACATCCTCTAGGGCTTTGAAGATAAAACCTTACAGCTGGAGGAAGAGCTCCTTGAGGAACGGAGGGCTAAGGCCATCATGGAGGAAGAACTTCGGGCCGAATAGCAGACCTGTGCTACACTTACATCTTCGATAGAAGAAATCCAAGCAAGTGTTTGGTGCTAAGGGCCGAGATTGATAGGCTTCGGAAAGTAGAGTTGGATTCTAGCACTGAACTTGTAGAGCTTCAAACTTCACTCAAACAAGCGCTGGCTCAAAAGAATTACCCGATATCAAGGACAACTGAGATCTCTGTCGTTGCCTCTGAGCTGATGAAGGCTAAGGCGAAGCACATCATGACTGTTGATCAAACTCTGGATACCCTCAGGGGTGTTCTAGAGTATTTTGGCATGGTGTGCCCCTCTTCTTCATCTGCGGTAGACGAGCCTCTTTATCGGAAGCTAAAGATGATCCAAGCGGTGACTAAGATGATGAAGGGCTCTGGGACTCTCTATGGAGAGATCTCCGGACAAGTAGCTGGGATCGGAGTCCTTCGACACCTCGAAGCCGTTGGGGTCTCTATTGCTCCGGTGAAGGGTTCGACGCCAGCAAGCTTCGATGATGAAGGCTTGCTGCGACCATCTTTGGACGTGGCTTTGGCTTGGGAAGCCTTTTGGGCGACCTAGAAAGCAGACCATGAAGTTGCGGCCAAGGCTTGGATTGAAGAAGCCCGCCGATAGAGGCTAGCTCAGGCGAAGCCTCCGGCTCCAACTCCACCAAATGCTCTGCCTACCGACCCGAAGGTCTAGCTCTTAGGGTGCTTAATTATGTACAAGAAATTTTGTAATGCCCTTTTATTTTAATGAATGAAAAGTTTATAAATGAAAAGTCTTCGCTTGAATGTTTTTTTAGGTTTTGCTTCATACTTCAGATCCTGTGCTCAAAGTATTAGAGCTTATTGAAGGGCTTAGCCAACAATGGGTTATCCTCGAAAGCTTGAGGCCTTAAAGGCGCTCGCGATTTTCTGTTCCTCAAGGGAAGCAAGGGGAAATAGCACCCGATGTTTGTAGCGAAGTCCTATCTTATATTAAGGAAGAGGATAAGGAAGTAGCATCTTTGTCCTCAGAGTACGTAGATTGGTCTGACTTGGAGTACCAAGTCGAAGACCCAATGGAGGATAGCTCTGAAAAGCTTCTATCCTGGGATGAACTTCAAGAAGAATAGAAAAAGTTGCTGGCTTCGAAGAAGAAAAGCACTCGGACTAAAAGAAAAGTTTTGAGAACTCCAGGCTCCGAAGATCGAGCCGGTCCTAGGAGTAGTTCTATAGGTCGGAGGAGTCTCCGGTTTTATTTAGGTTTAGATGATAATTTTTCTTAATTATTATGATTGTAACATGATTATCCAATTAATACAAATTATCTGAGAAGCACCCTTGTATCTTACTCCCCTTCCCCTCCTTGTGGGTGGGGGACCGTATGCAATGCAATAAGGCCCGTCGGACACAATGATTGGTATAGAAACTTGGTGCTTCGCAATAGTACTTGGTAATCATGAGTTTAATTCTTTCGTAGAGTTCTTCGAACTATACATTCGTATTGTAATGTTTATAATATGTAGAACTAAGTTTATACTTATAAGCTCCGATATTGGTCACTTAGGACTTATGAAGTGTTTTATTTGGCTCGAGCCTTGAAACCTTATTGCTTGGTCGCCTGCGACTCTTTTACAGATGCTTCAAACCCAGAGGATGCTATCAAGCTGAAGCCTGGAATCCGTAGGCTTTGGCCACATTCGGCTCTTTTATAGATGCTTCAAACCCGGAGGATCGGAAATCAATTCTTTTAAAGGCCTTAGACTCTTCCTTGGATGCTATCAAGTCGAAGCCTAGAATCCGTAGGCTTTGGCCACCTTCAGCTCTTTTACAGATGCTTCGAACCCGGAGGATCGGAAATCTATTCTTTTAAAGTCCTTAGACTCTTCCACGGATGCTATCAAGTCAAAGCCTAGAATCTGTAGGCTTTGGCCACCTTCGGCTCTTTTATAGATGGTTCGAACCCGGAGGATCAGAAATCTGTTCTTTTAAAGTCCTTAGACTCTTCCACGGATGCTATCAAGCCAAAGCCTGGAATCCGTAGGCTTTGGTCACCAAAGGTTCAAAGGCCATTTGCTGGGTTCTGATGAAAGATGCTTACCTCCGCAAGCATCTTCGTTCCTCTGATGCGTCCACCATGGGTACGAAATATTTGAAGAGTAAGCAAAATTCAAACCTCCATCTTATTTGTCTTAAAAAGGTACTTTACAACTGATTACAAGGAGCCTCTACGCGTAATAACATTTAAGGTGCTCCGCATGCCATGCATATTTTAATTCTTCCCCTTCTAAATTAGCTAATTTAAAAGATCCGAGGTGCCCTGAGCTTAGGATAATATATGGTCCTTCCCATTTGTTTCCTAACTTGCCCGGAGCTATTACACTTCGCAGTACCAAATGACCTGGCCTAAGTTCATTGACTTTTATCTTCGGGTCATACCATGCCTTCGTTTGGTTTTGGTACTTTGTCAGATTGGTGACAGCTTGAAGCCTTGTTTCTTCTAATAAATCCAGCGAAGTGTTTCTTTCATCATTATCTTCAGGCTCCGTTATACGAAGGGATCCACCTTTTAGCTTCGTGGGAGTCATGGCCTCATCTCTAAATAACAGTCTGAATGGGGTGAATCCTGTGGACCTAGCTTGAGTGGTCCGAATGGACCATAAAATCTTAGGAAGCTCTTCAGTCCACAGCCCCTTGGCCAGCCCAACAATCCTTCGATTTAAACCAGATAGAATATTTCCATTTGCCCGCTCGACGACTCCGTTGGATTGGGGGTGGCGAACTGTTGCAAAACACAACTTGATGCCCAAACCTTCACGAAATTCTTTAAAAGGTTCTGCTTCGAATTGGGTGCCATTGTCGACTGTTAACTCCCTAGGCACTCCGAACCCGCAAATGATATTCTGCCAAAAGAACTTTTGTACATTTTTTGAAGTGATAGCAGTTAAGGGTTCAGCTTTGACCCATTTAGAAAATTATTCGATTGATACCACCGCAAACTTCAAGTTGCCTTTTGCCATTGGAAAAGGGCCAATGAGATCCATTCAACATCGCGCCATTGGCTATACCAGAGCAGTAACTTGAAGGGGTGTCGGTGGACGATGGCTCCACCTACCATCCACTAGCACCCTTGGTATGTTTGAACCAATGCTTATGCATCTCTTACAATTGTTGGCCAATAAATCCCCTGGCGAAGTGTTTTTCCTGCTAGAGCACGAGGGGCTAAATGGCTGCCGCATAGGCCTTCGTGAATCTCCCAAAGTATATCTTAGCCTTCAGGTTGTGAGATGCATCAGAGTAGAGGAGGAGGAACCATGTTGAAGAGCATGGGCCTTATGGCTCCAGATGTGATGAGTGATTGTCAACGGAAGTCAAAGAGGAGACCTGAAGAGAAGATGAGACCTACTGTGTCTGGGGCGTGCGTGACTCAGGTACACGGGCAGCGACCAACACCCAGGCAGAGGCACTGTGGAGTTGGGCTGGCCCAATCAGAGTACATGGGCTAGGAGCGGTAGAGGATCCACTGGTCTGTTGACCAGGATTGACTGAGGTACACGGGCGGCGAGCGATTGCCGGGCTGAGGAAGTTGCGGAATCGGGTCGGCCCAATCCGGGTACCCTACGAAGACGGTGGATGCTTTGTCAGTTTCGGCGCAAAACTAACAACCGATGATTATTTTTATTTAGGATTTTAATATTTAGCCTTTAGATCCACGGTCTTTGTTATTCGAGTCAGTTAAATATTCTAAGGGCATTTTAGTAATTTCCAATTTTATTATTAGAGTCAGTGTAATTTACCCTAGGGGTAAATTAGTCTTTTCCCTTTATTAGAGGGCTGCCTATAAATAGGCCCCAACCCCCTAGGGTTAGGGTTGACTATTTTTTCGAAACTAATCTACAGTCCAGATGTTTCCGTCGCCGCTATTTTTCTTCCGCCGCCACCTCTTTATCTGTTTTGATCTGCCATCGCCGGATTCATCCACAGTTTCAGGTGGAGGGTCCAAAGCAGCACGGCGGCAGCAGTCGCTGCATCCGAGTGGGGACTCAGGACCTGGCGATCATCTCGCGTGGCAATCGAAGCGTCAGTGCGTGGCTTGGCCGAGGCACGCAGCTAGCAGCGCACCTACGCAAGCCGCAACATCATTACGCAGCGGATTTTTCGTGGCCTGCGACACAGTCCTCCTTTCTTCCACACGCAAGGAACAGCAGGCTAGGCAGGCTAGCGCATAGTCGTAGCCTTGTTGCAGCGGCGCTATTTTCCAAGCAGCAGCGGCAGCCGAGCGCTGCCAACGCAGCACTACAGCACAGCAGGAGGCACTGCAGCCTACGTGCAGGGGGCAGGCTACAAAGAAAAAAAAAGTAGCGGCGAACAGCTCATCCGGCGACGTGAACCGAGGCAAGCCGCATGCAATATAAAAGAACCCTCAACGCAGTTTTTTTCGTGCGGCGGAGACCAAGCAACAGCAAAACGCAAGTAATTTTTTCTGATCTAATCTCCTATATTTCGGTCAGATTAATTAAATCAATAACTATTTATTCTGGTTTAGCATGCGATTCTGATTAGTGATTTCGTGATTTAATTTTTGACTGCTAAAACCTTATTAGTACTCGCATATTATTTATTTAAGTATTTTTAGTTTGTTCGTATAAAAAAATATTAGTCACAGTAATATTTTTCATTCTCGATTTACGTGCAATATATCAGTTTTATTTCTGAATTTATTTCTAAACGATCCATGATTTATTCACTTGATTAGGATTTTATTTTCAGATTGCAATCTGAATATTTAGTGATATATCTAGGTGTTTTCCTGTACACATCAAGTATTTATTAAATCATCTGGAAACACATTTTTATTTACTGTAGTTATTTTTGTTTAACATAATTTATTTTTAATATTGTTGTTGATATCAGTTTAATTAGAACACCGATCATTTTTTAGGCTAGACAACTTTAATACATGTGATCTTCTTTGCTACTGTTGTTTGTTTGTCGAGGTGCGTTGGGTGTTGGGTTTAGGCCATTGATTCGAAAGACTTTTTTAGGCGCCCATTCACCCCCACTCTAGTCGCTACTTTCGGTTCTACAGAGGAGAACAGACTCCGACTTTATAAAGTATTCTGTTGACAAGCTTATAATTTCGGACCCTTGCTTGGAGCCTTTGGAAATCTGGACCTTCCAGCAAAGTTGTATTGTTTTGCAAAATATCCAAAATTGGAGTACACCAATCAGTGACTAGAATGCAAAGGACTTCTACGGAGGGGAGTTGATGCACCAAAGGTTTAACAAGTTCTTCATAAAAGGCACCTTCCGGGACGTCCAATGCTCCGACTGCAGCTTTTGCTAAGACATCTACAAGCTGATTATCCGCTCGAGAGATGCTTCGAATAGAGATTCCTTTAAACAATGCCTCCGTCTTGCGAATTTCTTCTAGATATTTTGCGAGATGTGGATTCCTAGCTTGGAAGCTCTTGTCAACATGTCCTGCAATAACTTGGGAATCTGTTTTTATTATAATTCTAGTTGCTCCAAGTGCTCTTGCTTTTCAGAGGCCTAGCAGGATTCCTTCGTATTCTGCAATATTGTTAGTGGACTTAAAGTCGAGCCTTGCAGAATACATGGCTTTTTGCCCTGACGGCGATATTATTACGGCTCCAGCACCGGCACCAGATGCTTGATAGGCTCCGTTAGAAAATATTGTCCATAGCCCTTCGGAGGTTTCTTCTGGAGCCCAAATTGTGGACGGCGTCTATTCGGCCACAAAGTCAACTATGACTTGGGATTTGATAGTTGTTCTTGCAGTGAAGGAAATACTGAAGGGGGCTAGCTCGATAGCCCATTTTCCAATCCTACCTGTGGAGTCTTTGCTCCGAAGCATATCACCAAGGGGCTACGAGGTAGGGACAATTAAATTATGTTCTAAGAAGTAATGCCTTAACTTCCGCGAGGCCATTACCAAAGCATAAACTAATTTCTCGAGCTTGGAGTATCTTGTTTTCGCTCCGGACAAAACTTCTGAAACGAGGTATACTGGATTCTACACCAGTTTTCCCTTGACCTCTATTTCCTTGACTAGCACTACACTTATTGCAGAGCCCATTGTTGCAAGATAAAGGAGAGTTTCTTCTAGGAGGGGCACAGTAATTGTTGATAAATTTCCGAGATAATCTTTAATATCATCGAAGCTTTTCTAGCACTCTGGCGTCCATTTGAAACTCTCGAACCCTTTTAGGGCTTTGAATATTGGGAGGCTTCGCTCTGCTGATCTGGCTAGGAATCTGCTGAGGGTTGCGAGGCGTCCTATCAACTTTTGGACTTGCTTCAAATTTTTCGGTGGAGCCATTCCTTGCAATGCGCTTATCTGCGTCAGGCTAGCTTCGATTCCTCTACTCGAAACTAAGTACCCTAGCAATTTTCCTGCTTGTGCCCCGAATATACATTTTTCAGGGTTGAGACAAACTCCACATGCTCGGAGGCTCTCAAAAGTTTTAGCTAGGTCTAGACTATGCTGGTGCTTTACAACACTTTTTATTACAATATCATCCATATAGGCTTCAACATTTCGGCCTATCTGGTAACCTAGAGCCTTAGCAATAAGACGTGAAAAAGTAGCCCCGGCATTCCGCAGGTCAAAAGGCATTCGGACATAACAAAATACTCCGGAAGGAGTTATGAAACTTGTCTTGGCTTCGTCTTCGCGCTTTAGCCAAATTTGATGATAACCGGAGTATGTGTCCAGGAATCTTAAAAGTTCAGAGCCGGCCGTAGAATCCACAAGTTGATCGATACGAGGCATAGGGTAGGGGTCTCGGGGGCATTCTTGATTTAAAGAAGTGAAATCGATGCACATGCGCCACTTGTCGGACCTTTCTTCTTGACGAAGACGGGGCTAGCCAACCACTCCGTGAGGGCTACTTCCCTGATTATTCCATCTCTCAGCAATTTTTCTACCTCCACTTTGGCTAGGTCCGCTCTTTCAGTTGACAATTTCTAGAGCCCCTAGAGAATTGGTCGAGCCTTAGGGTTGACGAGTAAACTATGCTCAATAATACTTCGGTCAAATCCGGGAATATCTTCATTGGACCAAGCGAAGATATCTAAATTCTCTCGAACTACTTCTTCCAGCGAAGTAGATATTTCTGAAGGTAGCCCCTTGCCAAATTGAATTGGAAATTCTTTGCCTTCTTTAAGAATCATCTTAGTGATTACATCACCTTCTGGGCTTGGCTTGAGGGAAGGGCACTTCGAAGGGTCTAAGGACCCCGAAGTTTCCTCCGAGTGCACCAGCACACTATTCACTTTCCGAGGATCAAGAGGTGGGTCGTGGCCATATTCTGCTCTTTGAGTTGCGGCTTGGTCTCCTGAAATAGTAAGAACTCCACCTTGCGTGGGCATCTTGAGACATAGATAGTTGTGATGTGCCACAACTCCGAATTGGTTCAGCATTCCCCTCCTGAAAATTGCGTTGTAGGCGCACGGGGCATCGACGACATCGAAGATGACTTCTTCAACTCTTGCCAGGGGCCCCTCTCCGAAGGCAACCTCAAGGCCTATATGATTGAGGGCATCGAGAGGAGGACCTGCGAAGCCTTGGAGTGGGCGGGCTACCGGAAGCAAGTGCCTTCGGGGGATACACATCTAGTCGAAGGCCTAGATAAAGAGTATATCAGTAGAGCTTCCACCGTCCACTAATATCCTTCGGACTTCAACTCCTGCTATGTCAGTTGAAACGACAAGGGGTCGGCATGGGGGAATTGGACCCCTACAGCATCATGAGCGGAAAATAAAATAGGTACATGGGACCACTCGGGCGTTTCTACAGCCGAGTTCGAAGTCCCTATATGCCCTACTTCATAAACATAATCCCTTCGCTGACGCTTCGACATATTACCAAGGGTCCCCCCTACGGAGATGGGTAGGACCACTCGCTTGCCGCGATCTTGAGGGTCCTCTTGCTTCGGTGGTGGCATAATGTTGGCCACCGGGAGCTGCATTGGTGCTTCAGGATTGTCGGCCCACCCCACAGCTTGTACAGGCTCCGCTCGTGTTGCTGGAGGAGCTCGATCAGTAGTACCTCGCCCTGAATTTCTCTCTAAGTACTCGCCTCGAAGGGTCATCATATATTTACAATCTTTTGGGGCATGGCTTCTGTTTTCACCATGTACGCAACAAAAGAGAGCCTAGCGTGGGTCGGCCGGCTTTTCTTGTGGCATCGAGGTACTAGCCTTATTATCTTGAGCCTATTGATAGTTGAAAGGCATCTTCAGAGCGGAGGGGGAAATATTCAATACCTCGGAGTGGAAGTGTTTCTTTCCTCTTCTGTGATCATTAGGGCGATTATCGAATGGGTCTTGCGGAAGAATCGGGACTTCTAGCTCCGGCTTCACTTCTCGAAGGAGAGCTGGCGCAGGCACCACAATTCTTCTTCAATTCTCAAAGGAGTGCTTCCGGTGAAGTTTGCTGAGGAGGTCTGGATTTAAAACACCTTCGCGCCGCATCCACCACTGAAGATGTAGACAAGCCTTTTATTTGGGACTTGGTGTGGGCGAAGCGTGTGAAGTATTCCTGAAGGGTTTCTCCTGCTTGCTGCTTCACCTAGAAAAGGCTTCTAGTACACATCGGGGCTACGAACGTCCCCTGGAAATTACTCACAAATTTCCTTTTCAATTGCTCCCATGACTTGATTGATCCTAGCTTTAGAGACCAGAACCAACGGAGGTCCACACCTTCCAACGCGAGGGGGAAACATTTTGCCATTGTATTCAACACCCCTCCGCTAGCTTCTATTGCAAGGGCGTAAGAACAAGAGAATTCTCCGGGATCAGACCCCCCCGGAGTACTTGTGCAGCTTCGAGGCTCGGAACCTAGGATCGAAGCGCACCTTCTACAAGTCCGGATGCAGCGGGGATTCGTTATCGAAGGAAGCATTCTCAGCATCTTCTTGGACTTGAGGAGCTTCGGGGTAATTATCTAGGTCGCCATCTTGATGCACTTCTGAAGCAGGAGGGATGGCTTGAGAGTGAAGCCTGTCCGCAGCCTCCTGCCTCCATCTTGCTACTTCCTCCTGAAGCTGCGCTACCTGGGCAGCTGCATCCTCAGGAAGGTCTTCGCTTTCTCCGGAGGGTACCTCCGGGTCTTGAGAACCGACATAATCAGTTCAAAGTATAGACGGAGCTGCCTGAGGAACTCTGGCTGCTCGAGGTCTAATGACCACTTCGGGAGTTTGGGAAATGACTGAAGGTCCTGCACCATTGGTCCGAGGGGACCTTTGGGGAGGATCAGTGGCTAGACTCTGCTTAGGAGGCATGACTTACTATGCTAAGGCCCGAAGACCAGAGGCTTCGAACAATTGAGGAAGGCGAGGAAAGGCCTTCAAACTATACTTTGAAGCCCCTTGCCAAAGGGTGCGCATAATTTTGAGACTCCGAAACTCCCTCCGCAAGTTCTCTTTGAATACAGGCAGTGGCAGAGAACTAGCTTTTAGAACTAGGTTCCCCATGGACGGCGCCAACTGTTGGCGTAAAAGATTATGCTAACAGGTTCTCTAATATTAAGAACTAACAAACAAAGTGTTTGTGAAAAGGAACTATCTCAAGCCTCCGTTCAGGATAATAGCTCGAAGTAGTTTG
The DNA here is from genome assembly GCA_019279435.1 of Zizania palustris. NCBI lineage: Eukaryota > Viridiplantae > Streptophyta > Magnoliopsida > Poales > Poaceae > Zizania > Zizania palustris. Next base: position 66,297,623 of record JAAALK010000287.1, on the reverse strand, counting down.
AAGTTGTGTATTGAATATCTGAATATTCAATGCCTATTACAGGATGAGAAGTGGGGTATTTATAGGTAAAAACTCTAAGGAAAAGACCTTTTTACCCCTCATTTACAACTGACATAGTGGAAACTATTTCGGTACCGCGAATAGGGCTGAAATGGTAAAGTATGTTCGAAGGAGATAGACATAGTAAATGTCCCATCCTTCTGGCTATTTTCCACTGTGGAGGGGGAAGCCTTCGGAGGGTATCTTCGGACTGGAGTCTAGACGGACCCTCCGACTTTAACCCTTCTAGTTCGGAGACAAGCCTGGAACATGGAGATTATGATTTATCTTTGTCTTATAATCTTGAAGGTCCTGGGGATGAAGTATTTCCCCCTAACAGTATGTAATGGTTTTCATGGTGTATATATGTGATGCAATAGTGTTGGTAGCTTTACCAGTGTTTGCAGTGATCTAGACATTTTTAGGTGAAAAGAATTGCAATGTAGTACTATAGTAGTTTGTTAATCTTAAGTCAGTTCAGAATTTTGAAAGTCTGCCTCTAAGTGACATTTTTATCCTGTCATCCATGGTTTATTGTCATCTAGTTTACATTACGATTTTGGGATCATGTTGAAGGAACACTACCCAAGAAAATTCTGGTTGATCGAATGTTCTGATTTGGAATCAGAAGGTCCGATTATTTTCTGAATTAGAAACAGAGAGCTCAAATTGAATGTTCCAATATGGTATCGAACGTTTCAATAATTTATTATTTATGAAACAGAGAGATCAAATTGGAAGTTCCGATAATTTCTAATTTAGAGAAGAGAGTTGAAACCAGAAGTTCCGATGCATATCGAGAAAAATTGCACTGATCGAAAGTTCTGATAGAGGTATCAGAAGTTTTGATGATTCCTGGAATTAATGATCAGGTTCTTCATAGTTTAGATCATATCTAAATCCTAGCCACCAAGAACTCCTCCTCTCTCTTCTTGATCTCAAGAGTTGAGATTGAGGCTTCTCCCATTTCTCATGAGTGGTGCTAGCACGCTGGTGTGGGAATGATCTCATCACTGTACGTGTGGAATTCGTGGAGACGTTGCTTGAATAGCGACGCTCATTATCTTCTTCGTGTGGGCATCGTCGTATTTGTCAATTGGATCGCCAAGGGATGGTCGGAGTGAGCCGAGGATAAGTGAGGATGTGCTTTCCCAACATCTTCTTCTGCTACACCTAGCGCATCTCATGCTAGATGGTACCGATTCATGATCCCTCGTGCTAGCGTAGCTTCCCCATTGCCCAACAGTGATATCAGATCCTACATGCATAGTGTGCGATCTAGATCCCTCGTGTATGGAGATACATGGTGGAAAAACAGATTAGATCTATTCCGATGCTAGATCAGAAGTTCTGATACTTGATCGTAAGTTCCGATATTGAATACGATTCAATACAGAGAGAAAATTTATTGTCATGAGTTTTGATATTGATCGGAAGTTCCGATAGTGGATCGGACGTTTCGATGTCAGTTTTTAATTGATACGGAGAGCAATATTGCAGTCGAAAGTTCCAATTTAGAATCGGAAGTTCTGATCCAGTTCAGTCACTTGTAGATTCTTCAACTAACTTTTTTTGTAGAGAATGTTGTGACTGGTATGGCCTTTATAAATGCGATGTATGAGATGCATGCAATGAATGTAAATTAAATATGGCCTGCGTGTCATGATTATTTACAGCCAAGGTTGGTGTACATTTGTGACCTGTGTGTCGAGAATTGATGCTTCGGCTCATGTAACTTGTATAGGTGCTATAGTGATAGACTAGTAAAGTTCTTGGAGGCCGGAAGCACACACTCAATGATGGGATCCATGGATATGGAGATCGCCATGTGAAGAGGGCCATGCTACGTCACAGTTAATATGATTGTATGTGATGCTTTTTTATGTTCATATTATACTATTCTTGCATGTTTCGTGTGCGCTAGGGACATAACCTTGCTAGAATAGTTTTCCCTTAGAAAATTAAGTATTGATGCTCTTTCCAATATTTTCACCCACCAAGGATCTCTATCATCGATAGTGGGGCTGCCAAAGTAGGGTGCTATATTTTATCTTGACCAGTTGGGGTGGAAGTCGGACTTCCGCACGCAGAGTTGGCGTTGAGCATTGGATGCTTCTCCAACGACAAGAGTCACATACGATGTGATTAGCAAAACGTTACTTACCTATGTCACCTAGCTTCTAGCAGTGATGCCAAAGCCCACTAGAAGTTAGAATGAATATGGATCTTGCGCCACTATTAGTCATTAGAGGGAAAGTGACTGTTTTGAAATAGTGGAACATCTTTTCTTGGATAGAAGATAAACGTTACATAGTGTTGAACCTTGTATTTAATCTTTTGTAGAATATGCACCAACTGTTAAGAACACTTTATTTTGTGATCAATTCTTTTTAGAACAATTTTTATTGACTGGTTGAGAAACTTGAGAAGTGTTCTCAAATGAAAGGAAAAGTAAAATGTTCTAGAGGAGTCCCATCATGATGAACTAGTTGATCAAAGGCATGTGAGAAGCACTCGAATGAGTCACTTAATGTAAGTTGTCTCATACCTGCCTGTTTGTCCTCTGAGCTTTGGAAGCAACATGAGAACAAGAGTATCCATAATATGATTATGGGACACCAAGGCATTTTTGAGAGCCAAGCTCGGACTAAGAGGTATGGTACCTCTGTGTCCTTGTTTGCCTACAAAACTGGTCAATGGTTTAGGAATTGCAAATTGTACTTGAAAGAAATATGGAAGAAGAAGGGAAGTAAGACTTCCACTTCTACTTCAAGTATAAATGTTATTGAAATTAATCTTGCTACTCGTCCAAATGATTCACGGGTATTTGATATTGGGTCGATGATGCATACTTGCAAATCATTGCAAGGACTGAGTAGGTCAAGAAAGTGTGCAGTAGGTGAAGTGGATATTCGCATCGGCAATGGTGCAAAGGTTGCAGCATTGGCCATCGACATTTATTCTGTCACTGCCATTAGGATTAGTTCTAGAATTGAATAATTGTTATTATTTTACAGCATTGGGCAGAAATATTATCTCTTCTTCATGTTTGGAGGAAGAAGGTTATGAGTTCGTGATAAAGAACAAATGTTGTTCTATATTCTCGAGTGGTATGCCCTATGTTGTTTGTACATTGGTGAATGGATTATACATTCTAAGTCTTTAGGACGCACATGTTTATAACATTAGTACTAAGAAACAACGACTCAATGATTTGAATCCTACCTACATCTAGCATTATCGTTTGGGTCATATAAATAAGAAACACATGTAGAAGCTCCATAGTGATGGACTTTTGGATTCATTTGATTTTGAATCATATGACACATGTGAGTCTTGCTTACTTGGGAAAATGAAAAAGATGCCTTTCACTGGTTAGAGTGAGAGGGTGAGTGAGCTATTGGCCATAGTACATACTGATGTGCGTGGACCAATGAGTCATTTCACGAGAGGTGGTTTTAAGTACTTCATCACTTTTACCGATGACTTTAGTAGATATGGTTATGTCTACTTGATGAGGCATATGTGGGATCCTTCGAAAAGTTCAAGGAGTTCCAAAATGAAGTACAAAATCATACGAGCAAGACAATTAAATTTCTATGAACTAATCGTGGAGGTGAATATTTGATGCATGAGTTTAGTGATCATCTGAAGCAGTGTTGAATTTTTCCACAGTTAACTCCACCCGACACGTGCTAGTGGAATGGAGTATCCGAGCGGAGAAACCGCAACTTGTTGGACATGGTTTGGTCCATGATGAGTCATGCTGATCTTCCATTATCCTTTTAGGGACTCGCTCTAGAAACTGCCACTTTCACGATAAATAGAGTTCCATCTAAGTCAGTAGAGAAGACGTCGTATGAGATGTGGTCTAAGAGGCGTACCAGTTTGTCTTTTCTAAAGATTTGGGGTTGTGAGGTGTATGTCAAATGTTTGACATCTGACAATCTCACTCCTAAATCTGACAAGTGCTTCTTTGTGGGGTATCCTAGGGAAACCAAAGGATATTATTTCTATAATAGAGGAGAGGAGAAAGTGTTTGTCGCTCGGAATGGTGTATTCCTTTAGAAAGAGTTTCTCTCAAAAGGAGTTAGTGGGAGAATAGTGCATCTCGAAGAGGCTCAAGAGCCACTGGAAGGTTTTCTAGATCCCATTGAACAACAACATGACATGCGAGGTGTTGTGGAGCCCGTTGTAGAGATACCAGCCCCAAGAAGATCTAGGAGGGTGAGTCACACGTCGGAGCGGTTCATGTTTTCACCACTAGGCAGCGTGACGTATTGTTGTTGGACTACAACGAGCCCAATACCTATGCGGAAGCGGTGATGGGACTAGACTCTAAGAAATGGCTTGGAGTCATCAGATCCAAATTGAAAATAGATTAGATTTGAAGTTTGCAGAATTTTGGAAGTTCTGATGCTTGTCGGATCAGAAGTTCCGATGTTTGATCGGAAGTTCCGATGTCGGACAAAATTTGAGATAGAGAAGACAGATAAGAAGTTCCAATGTCGGAAGTTCCAATCCCAACAAAATTGGAGTCCATGCAATAAAACCAAGTTTGGAACTTGGTCGATACACCCGATGGTGTAAAAACTATTAAGTGTAAATGGATTTTCAAAAAAAGATAGACATTGATGGAAATGTTCATATCTATAAGGCACAATTGGTGGCGAAAGTTTCCAGGCAGAATTAAGGTGTTGATTATGATGAAACATTTACGCCCGCCGTAATGCTTAAGTCTATTCGGATCATCCTAGCAATTGTCGCATTTTATGATTATGAGATATGGAAAATGGATGTCAAGACGGCTTTCCGGAATGAAAACCTAAGTGAGGATGTGTAGATGACACAGCCTGAAGGTCTTGACGATCCAAAAAATGCATAGAAAGTTTGTAAGTTGCAAAAGTCCATTTATGGACTGAAGCAAGCTTCTCGGAGTTGGAATCTTCGTTTTGATGAGGTAGTCATAGAGTGTGGCTTCATCAAGAATAAAGAAGAGCCTTGTGTTTACAAGAAGGTTTGTGGGAGCTCACTTGTATTTATGATCTTATATGTGGATGACATATTACTGATTGAAAATGACATTCCTTTGTTGAATGTTATTAAGACTTCATTGAAAAATAGTTTTTCAATGAAAAATCTTGGAGAGGCAGCATACATTTTGGGCATAAAGATCTATAGAGATTGATCAAAATGGCTAATTGGATTAAGCCATAGTATGTGCATTGGCAAGGTTTTGAAACGATTCAAAATGGAGAATTCCACGAAGGGATTTTTACCAATGTCACATGGTATTTCTCTTAGTAAGACTCAGTGTGTCGTGTCACCTGATGAGCTAGAGAAAATGAGTGTGACCTCATATGCATCCGCGATCAGGTCCATCATGTATGCCATGCTATGTACATGCTCAGATGTTTCATATGCTCTAAATGTTACGAGCAGATACCAATCAAACCCTGGTGAAAGTCACAAGATTGTAGTAAAAGGCATCCTCAATGTGACATCCTGATTTTTAGGATGTTTTAAAACTTTTAATTTTGATAAAATGCTAATTGTGAATTTTTGATTTCTTATCGATTTATGGTTGTTGGTTCCAAAATAAAATATAGATGAAACCTCAATATAATTCCAAAATCGAAAACATCATTCGCTTAACTTTGATTTACCTTTGACTCCACCAAATTCTATCGACTAAATCATCAGATCCGAGAATTGTTATTTATCATCTGACCAATCCTATTCTAAAATCTTGAAACTTCCTCGAATTATCTGATGCACTCATTGATTCTAAACATTTCATCCCAATCAAACTTATCTCTTCTCCAAAAGTACTATTCCTGAACCGACAAAGCAAATCCACATGATTCAATTCCAAAATCAATCCCTAAATCAGATTTGGATTGACTCAAGACATTCATTATTTCTATCCTAAGATTATTTACTATTCAAAAACCAAAAACACTACCCTTGAAATAAAATTCTCTATTCAAGATCTGAAAATAAATTTAACAATCTGAAAATACTATTCATCATCTAAAAATATTATTCTTTGTCTAGAAGACAATTATAGATCTTGAAATCATTTTTATTCATCTAAAAACCATTGTTTCTATCCCTAATCAAAATGTTCATATTTTAGTCCATGTTTCCAAGCATATTTTAGAAACTTTTATCTAGTTCTTATCTCAAAACAATTGCCTTCTCTCTATACACCCAAAAGAAATTCCATTTTTTCTTTCTTTTTCTCTAGCTTGCACCACGTTGTGTTGTGCGCTAGCCATGCGCCAGCTGTGGAGGTTACGCGCCTGCGCTGCACCTACTTCCACGCCGCTTCGTCCATATCACGCTTGGACCGCGCTTGTGCGCTGCGCCCTCTCTCTGCTCCGCACCGCACCGCTCGCCCGTGCAGCCATGCCGACGCCCCGCTTGGACCATTGGATCCTTCGTCGTCATCGTACCCGCACTGAACCATTGACCTTTTTGCCATTCAGTTGCATCCAACCACTCCCTGCCATGCCGAGTGACAGCACCTGCACGCCCTCTACCTGCTCCACCCCATGCCTCGGGCATGCGCCGTCATCCTAGTCCTAGTCCACCGAACACCCCCTTGGAGCACCGGAGTTCACCGCTGTTCATCACAAACACCTCACTGCCACTCTTGGCCCCCGACGCTGGGACCGAACCTTCGTCAGAGACCCGTGCCAACGCCGCCATGCCCCGATTCGATTGGAGGTATAACTTCCGCCTAATTCCTTGTATCAGTAGCTTCCTTGTACTCTAGCAATCATGTTCCATGGGTTAGCCATGCCAGAACACCACCGGAGCTCGCCGATGACATTGAGCCATGGAAACCTCTAGGAATCACTATGGGTAGACATGTACGGGCCAATATAGGTCAATCAAAGGCCACGAATAGCTTCCTACTAGTTCTAATCCCGTGAAAATGTCCATTGTTGGTCACCGGAGTACCCCCATCGCCCCCAATGCCACACCTCTACCCATTTACCCCCTTTTTAATTATGGGAATACCATATCTCTAATTGAATATCAAACTGTAGATTATGTTCATCGTAGTATATAGAATCCACATTTAAAATTTGAGGTCAATCGGAGTTAAAACGGAGAAGTTATGCCCTAGGGAATTTTCAGTCGTCCCCATCATCTTCAACGTCCAGCCGTCTCCTTCCCTCTCTGTCTTCTGTCCCTGGCATCTGGGCCCCACTCGCTAGCACCATCCTTCAGCGGCGCTCATGTCGGGCCCACCTGGTAGTCAATGATGGTCGTCTGACGCTGCCGCTACGTGGAAGCCGCACATGTGCCCCACGTATGCGCCCTGCACAGCACGCTCAGCCAAATGGGCTGGTTTGGCTGGCCCATATGCATAGTGTCATTTTCTATTTTCTGAAAATATAAATCTGACTGGCTCATTTAAACTATGCAGTTTCATCGTTTCAGGAAATAGAAAATATTTCAAAAATCCTAGAAAATTCATCTTAAGCCCCGATCAACTCCGTTCCTAAAAATTTATATAGTTCCAAACTTTATTTTGGTGCCACTAAAAATAATATTAGAATCTTTATTGTGTGTTTTATTTATTTTTATTGTTTCTTGTGAAGTTCTTACTTTAGAAGACAAGTCAAGACAACATCGTGAGTACTTTATGGACTAAAGGCAAGTTCCCTTCCTTTGAACATGTTGATTCCATATGATTTAAAAATTAAATTTGCTATATGCATAATTAGGAAACACGCACTCATACACTTTTAATAACGACATCGTCTGTGCGATTAAGTCGAGTAAAACCTAAAAGTTGTTGCACCTAGCCTTCCCCTGATGTTGTGCTTGTATACCTTGATAACCTTGATGATGAATGCAACATATCCTAGTAATGTGGTATGTTGTGTGAAATCAACATTCATTTTTAAAACATTATTTCATACTTGCAAATACTCATACTTGATGTTTGTGAAATGAGGGAATGATTGCGTGTGGGATGAAAATTGGGATTTGAAAAAGTATTTTTGAAAGCGGTACAAGGTACCAAATCTATTGGAAAGAAAAATGGGAAACATGGGATTTGTGAATGAAAGCTTGTTATGCGGAAATGCGGCCTTCGTGGCACAAGTTCGCATAACATTAAGGACATCCTTGGGGAGCGAGATCTTGCACCACTATCGTGCAACATCATTGGTATTATGGCTCTGCCCCTGGTTTTGAATTAGTAGACTTTGGATGGACTGCTACTGTGGAGGACGTGGAATCACGACGAGGTTGCTCAGGGGAATGAGAGTGTGCCTAGAGGTGGCGATATGAGATAAAGAGATGGTGGAGAGCACCTCGGATTCCTAAAGGAAAAAGGGGGTCACGGACCCATGATCCTTTGTCGGAGACCCGTTCTGACAGCAGTACGGTATCCCTAGTCCGCTTCGGATGGACCTTGTCACAGTTATCATTCTGTCGATGGGCAGTAATGATAATAGGTGTCGTGAGGGTAAAGAGTACATGTGGCGCCCCGATTTAACAAATCGGAACATTATTGAATTTCCAAAGAAAAACAATAATACAAGAGGTTCATCATGCGACAACGTACATACGGCAAGCATTCATGGTACGCAGACCATATTATTATTACATAAGGGTGAAATAAAAATAAACTGCATGACGAACGCCTTCTTCAGGATCTTTCTTCTTGACTGGGTCGCTACTCTAGACCATCCTCATAGTAGGCATCCTCTGAATTGTGTGTCCAACGGGTATGAGTACAAAGAGTACTCAACAAGCCACCGCAAATGCAAATAGTAATGCAAGATAATAACAAAGGAAGGATAATGGCTAAAAGTGCGGAAAAGTACATTTTTCATTTATTACATTTAGTGTAATCAAATTTAATCATGCGGAATATTAAACATGAACATCATAATACCATCTAACTTGAGGAGTACGTTTTCCCTCCTCGCACAACAGTCCTTACATGTCAAACCATCATGCACATTCATTCCAAAAGTAAACTAACTATGGGATGTCACGCAACCCACCCTTGACCGTTGGCTCGGCTTTTCGAAAATATTTATGACTCTGATCAGAGGTGTACTACTGTACCCACAAGGCACACACTCATCCCAAACACCAAAGTGTAACGAGATGACCCATACCACGGGAACTCGTGCCAAAACCTCAGCATGAAATGCTCCAAGCGATAACCTAACATCGCACCCCCTTTTGCGCCACGTCGGTACAAGCCACTCGCAGGTGCTGCTTGACCCATCTCCAAGTGGTGGCCTCGGTTTGGAACACTCCATACCTTAGTTAGGACTTACCCACTAGACTTGTGGTTAGTACGGAAGTGTATTGCAACGGATCCCGTAGACCGGTCCTTATAGTGCCCCGGGTGCTACCGACCAATGCCCTAGCTTGCACCCGGAACCCACCATGCATATACTCACAACCAAAACTCTATCACCAACAGAATTCCAAAGATGAGGATAACGGGGATCATATAGTAGATTCCAATCACTACAACTCATTTTTAATCATATAGCAATCGTGTCGATACATTGGACACTAGCTAATAGTACTAACAATATGGTGACAAGGAGTTTAGGCTAGATAGCATGGCTTGGGTTGCACATCAAGGTCGGGGGATCCTAGTAAATATATTGTAAGGGTTTCATTTGACTAATGCATGTATATCCTATGTGTTTTAGCGATAGTTTAGTAAAATGTGGGTTCAACATGCTCAAAAGCGTGGTTTGGTGACTTGCCTTGTTCAGCAAAAGGTGACGGGGGAAGCTCCGGGTAATATTCCGGCTCCTCGGCGGCGTCGTAGTCTTCTCAATATAAATAAAATAAATATAACATTCAATTAAACAATCCAAAATCACACAACAAGCATGTAGGCTTTGATTGGGTTAATTTAAAGAAAATAAAGTTGTTAAGTTTCTGAAATTCATTTTATGAATATTTTAAAATGAACTATAATGAAATATTGTCCTTTATAAAAGAGATGATAATGTGAACAATTTTATTTTAAGTTTTCTAACTAATTTAAAATAAGAGTTCAAAGTAAACTTCGTGGTTTCATTATTTTAACAGGAAAAAAATAAAATATAAATTTTGCTGAAATCGAAATGAATCAATTTGAAATTTACCCTAAAGAGCGTTTGAATACTTTGTTAAGTAAGAATGAAATTTTCAAAGTAAACATACTGTTTTTATGGCATTAACACGTAGAGTATAAAATTATAAATTTTCTGGAATTGAAATGATAATGTTTGGAGTTTAAATGCGCCAGATATGAGTTTTACAAGTTTAAAACAGTTTTTGGAATTTAATTTAAATCAAAAACAGCCTCGGGTCCGTGGTGAACCGGGCTCACGGTGAACCCGCGCACTGTGCGCGTGGTCCGACCCATCCTGAACCGTTGGATTCAGATCCAACGCGCGAGGGCGAGGCAGGGGCATTAAGTTAATGTGGACGGCTGAGATTAAAAGGCTGAACCGGTATGCGATGGATGGCCCAGATTCATCGCGGGTTTTAAATACTAACGAACGCACGAGATTAAAACGTACTGCTTCGCCGAGATCCAACGGATCCGATTAAACAGCACGAGGGATTTAGTCGCCACCGTCAGATATGGATCGCACGGCCGGGATCGAATCCGACACGGCACGGGTACTAGACCCGTGCCGGTCGTCTTCTCCGGTGACGGCGAGCGATGGTGAGGGTTCCTATGGGCTAAAACGAAAAGAGAACACTATGGGGATCACGAGGGTACCTTAGGCGAGGCGAGGGGTCATCGGAGCGTGGTCGGCGACGAGGGTAGACGGCGGAGGGGTTCGGGTTCCTCGTCGACGATGGCGTTCTGGCGGGGTTCATCGTCGGCGGAGGGGTGGACGAGGTCGGTGAGGTTCTGGCGGTCACGGGGGTGCGGTCACCTAGGGCGGAGGAGGTCACCGGTGATGGAGAGCAGTGACCGGAGTGCGGGCGGCGGTGAGGTGATAAAAACTGAAATGAGGTGCTCTGGTTCGTTCTCAATGCGATCAGGCGTGCGGGCTGGACGAGGGAGTGGCCGGGGGTTTAAGTAGAGGCGTCGGCGGGGGCAAAGGGGGCGCAATCGGGGGAGGCTGAGACTAAAGCCTCTCTTCAACGCCGGCGAGCTCCTTCCTTACATGCGTGCGCTCGATCCGGGGCGATAGCGCGTGGGTTAATGAGGGGAAATGGCCGGCGCGTCGCGGGGGTGTTAATGGCGTTGGCGAATTAACACGAGGGGGCTGGCGGGGGCGGATCTGAGGTGGGATCGGGGGCCGGTGAAGTTAGGGGGGCTGGCGCGAGGTGGACGATGGGTCCGATAGGTGGGGTCCAATGGGCAGCGGGCGCGGGCATGACAGCGAGCGGGGCTGACGGGTGGGGTCGGGTTCGGCTGAGAGCGGGGTGGCGCCGATAGGTGGGGCCGAAGTGGCGGGCAGGCGTGCGCGTGGAGGGGGAAGGCCACTGGCGAGTGGGGCCCGGATGTCAGTCTGAGGGCGCGGAGAGGAGTGGGCTGGGCCGGCCAGGAGAGAAAGAAAGGGGGGAGGGCCCGTTACGGTTTCAATGCTTTTCTGAATAAAAATAATTACAGAAATTGATTTGAAATATTTGGGCTACTCCCAAGGGTGATAAAAATTTGTAAAAAATTCTCAAAAATATCTTTTGGTCTTGGGAACTCATACAAAATTTTCTAGCCTCTGATTTGGTCATTTCATCTAGGTTCTAGTTCAAAAAGTCTAAGGAGGGCATTAAAGGTATTTCCAAAATAAATAATTCCATGAAAATATATTAAATGATATTTTTATTTCTTTGAAAATTTGGGGTGTTACAAACCTATCCCCCTTACAAAGAATCTCGTCCTCGAGATTGGAACGCTACTCGAATAACTCGGGGTATTGGGCCTTCAACTCGTCTTCTTTTTCTCATGTGTCTTCTTCAACGGAGTGATTGTCCCACTGAACTTTGCAGAAGCGAACCACACGGCTCCTGGTTACTCTTTCCTTAGTCTCATGGATCTTGACGGGCTTTTCGATGTAGGTCAAATCCTCTTGGACGTTGAGTTGTTGGAGGTCGGCTTGCTCGGCGGGCACACGAAGACACTTCTTTAGCTGAGAGACGTGGAACACATCATGGACTCCTGCCAGAGATGGAGGCAGTTCTAATTGATATGCCACTTCTCCTTGCCGTCGGAGGATCTGAAAAGGTCCGACATAGCGGGGTGCTAGCTTGCCTCTCATGTTGAACCTTTAAGTGCCACGGAGGGGAGTGACTCGGAGATAGACATAGTCACCCTCCTCAAAGGTTAGGTCTCTTCGTCGGTTATCGGTGTAGCTCTTCTATCGGGACTGGGTTATCTTTAATCTGTCCCTGATGATCTTGACCTTCTCTTCGGCTTCTCTTAGTATATCTGTCCCAAATAGCTGTGACTCTCCGGTCTGATCCCAGAGTAACGGCGTTCTGCACTTACGCCCATAAAGTGCTTCGAACGGGGACATCTGCAGGCTAACTTGATAGTTGTTGTTGTAGGAGAACTCCGCATAGGGCAAGTTCTTGTCCCACATTCCGCCAAAGTCTAGAGCGCAAGCCCTAAGCATATCCTCCAATATCTGGTTGACCCTTTCGGTTCGACCATCATTCTGTGGATGGTAGGCGGTGCTAAAGTTCAGTCGGGTGTCGAGTTCCTCTTGAAGGTTCTTCCAAAACTTGGAGGTAAACTGACTCCCACAGTTAGATACAATCTTCTTTGGAACTCCGTGTAGGCACATGATCAGGGTCATATACAACTCGGCCAACTTGGCGACAGTGTAAGTTGTCTTGACGGGGATGAAGTGAGCCACCTTGGTGAGTCGGTCGACGATCACCCAGATAGAATCATGATCGGCTTGGGTCCGGGGTAGTCCCATGATGAAGTCCATTCCTATCTCTTCCCACTTCCATTCGAGGACCTTGAGAGGTTGCAACAGTCCAGCAGGTCTTTGGTGCTCTGCCTTGACTCACCGGCATGTGTCGCACTTGGCCACATACTCAGCTATTTCCCTCTTCATGCTGACCCACCAATATTTCTCCTTTAGGTCTTGATACATCTTTGTACTCCCGGGATGTATGGAGTATAGAGTATCGTGGGCTTCTTGAAGGATGAGAGTCTTCAACTCAGGCTTGTCAGGTACGCATATCCAGTTTCCGAACCAGATGGTACCATGCTCGTCCTCGGAGAATTCAGGGGCTTTACCCTTCCGCATGTTCTGCTAAATCTCTAAGATGTTCGGGTCTTCCTTCTGCTTTTCTCAGATCTGGTCTATCAAGACGGGTCTAGACTCCAAAGCAGTGAGGTACGCTCGGGTGGTGATCCCTAAATTCAGCCTTTCCATTTCCTTATATATCAAAGGGGCCTAGTCTTGTACCGTGATGGCATTGCAGTACCCTTTTCGACAAAGGGCGTCTGCCACCACATTGGCCTTGCCTGGATGATAATGGATGCCCAAGTCGTAATCTTTGATCAGTTCCAACCATCTCCTCTGCCTGAGGTTCAGGTCCGGTTGGGTGAATATATACTTGAGGCTCTTGTGGTCGGTGAAGACCTCACATCGATTTCCCACAAGGTAATGTCTCTATATCTTCAAGGCATGAACTACGGCTGCTAACTCCAGGTCATGGGTCGGGTAGTTCATGTAACACCCCAAATTTTCAAAGAGATAAAAATATTATTTAATCCAATTTCCTAGAGATTATTATTTTGGAAATACCTTTAAATGCCCTCCTTCACCATTTTGAACTACAACCTAGATGAAATGGCCAAACCAGGAGCTGAAAATTTTTATGTATGATCCTAAAGCCGAGATATATTTTTGAGAATTTTTACAAAATTTTATCAACTTTGGAAGTAGCCCTATTATTTTAAACCAATTTTTGCAATTATTTTTAATCAGAAAACATTTTAAACAGTAATGGGCCTTCCCCCTCCCTTTCTCTCTCTCCCGGCCAGCCCAGCCCGTTACCCTCGCCCGCCTCGGACTAACAGCCCGACCCCACCCGTCAGTGAGCCCCTCTCCCTTCGCGCACGCACCCGATAGCCCGACCCCACCTGTCGGCGCCAACCAGCTCACTCCCTCGGCCGAGCCCGGCCCCACCTGTCAGTCTCCTCGCTCGTGTGCTCGCGCTCGCTGGCCAGTGGCCCCCGCCTGTCAGTACCATCATCCACCTCGTGCCACTGCCCCCAAACTTCACCGGCCAAATTTAAACCCCGCGATTCGCTTGTCGCCGGTCCCCTCCCCTCCATTTATCGCCGGCATTGAATCCCCCGCGTCGCGCTGACCGTTTCCCCCATTGATTTCACGTGTCATCGTCCCGTTATCGCCCGCATGCAGTGAAACTGCCTCGCTGGCGTTTACTCATGGCCTCCCCTGATTGCGCCCTCCCTGCCCCCGCCGGTACCCCTATTTAAACCCCCGACCACCGCCGCGCTCAACCCCCACGTTAATTCGCTTCTAGAATGAATAGAGCGCTCGCATTTCGGTTTTTAGCGCAACACCGCCACCCGTACTTCAGCCACCGCTCGCCGTCACCGGATCCCCTCTCCGCCCTCGCCGACCACATCTCTGTGACCGCTAGAGCCTCCTCGACCTCGGCCACTCCTCCGCCGTCAACGAGCCTCGCTGGATCGCCGTCACTGACCAGGACCTGAACGACCTCGCCGCCTCCTCTCATCGCCGACCTCACTCTGTCGACCTCGGACCACCGCAAGGGTACCCTCTTGTTCCCCTTAGTACCCTCTTTACGTTTTTAGCCCTAGCTAGGCCGGATAGCCCTCGCCGTCGCCGGAATCGCTCGCTGTCGTGTCGCAGGAGTCGGGGAAGACGGGTACTTAACCCCCCCGACACGTGCCGTTCCGGATTCGATCCTGGCCGCACGATCTCAATCCGACGGCATAGAATAGGACCTTTTCGCCGTTTAATCTCACGCGTCCATCTGGTCAAAGAGGTATCGAGCGCTGTGAGTCGTTGATCGCAACTTAATGCCCCGCCTCGCCCTCGCGCGTTGGATCTAGATCCAACGGTCCAGATTGGGCCAGACCACGCGCACAGTGCGCGGGTTCACCGTGGGCCTGGCTCACCATGGACCCGAGGGGATTTTAAATTTAAAATAAATTCCAGAAACTGTTTTAAACTTGTAAAATTCATATCTGGCGCATTTTAACTTCAAAAATTACCATTCCAATTTCAGAAAATTTGTAATATTATTCTCTTCATGTTCATACAATAAAAACAGTATGTTTACTTTGGACTTTTCATGTTTATTTAAATAGGTATTCAAATGCCCTTAGGGTAAAAATGTAAATTCAATTATTTAAATTTCAGTAAAGTTTATATTTATTCATTTCCTATTAATATGGTGAAACCACTAAGTTTTCTCTGAATCATTTATTTCAAATTAAATAGAAAACTTGAAATGAGGTTTTTCACAATCCAAAACCCCTTATAAAAAGGACAATAATCCCTTTTAGTTAATTTTAAAATTATTTATAAAATAAGCTTCAGAAACTAAACAACTTGGTCTTCTTTAATTTGGACCAATCAAAACCTATGTGCTTGTTGTGTGACTTTATATTGTTTAATCGGATGTTGTATTTATTTTATTCCACTTTATTTATATTGGAAAGACTATGACGCCGCCGAGGAACCGGAGTACTTCCCGGAAGTCCCTCCCTCACCTTTCGCTGATCAAGGCAAGTCACCAAACCAATCTTTTGAGCATATTGAACCCATGTTTTATTAAACTATCGATAAAACACATAGGCTATACATGCATTAGTCCAATGTAAACCCTTACATTATATTTATTTAGGATCCCCCGACCCTGATGTGCAACCCAAGCCATGCTATCTTGCCTAACCTCCTTGTCACCATATGATTAATATTATTATGAGTCGTAGCAAAATGGTTCTACTATATGATCCCCGTTACTTCTTATCCTTGGAATTCTGTCGGTGATGAGTTGTGGTTGTGAGTGAATGCATGGTGGGTTCCGGGTGCAAGTTAGGGCATTGTTCGGTAGCACCCGGGGCACTATAAGGACCGGTCTGAGGGATCTGTTGCAATACACTTCCGTACTAACCACAAGTCTAATGGGTAAGTCCTAACTAAGGTATGGAGTGTTCCAAACCGAGGCCACCATTTGGAGATGGGTCAAGAAGCACCTGCGGGTGGCTTGTACTGACGTGGCGCAAAAGGGGGTGCGACGTTAGCCGGGATGCGGCCCGGCGCACCGACGAAACCTAGAGCGGGTGGTTATCGCTTGGAGCATTTCATGCTGAGGTTTTGGCATGAGTTCCCGTGGTATGGGTCATCTCGTTACACCTTGGTGTTTGGGATGAGTGTGTGCCTTGTGGGTACAGTAGTACACCTCTGATCAGAGTCATAAATCTTTTTGAAAAGCCGAGTCCACGGTCAAGGGCGGGTTGCGTGACATCCCACAATTAGATTACTTTTGATATGTATGTGCATGATGGTTTGACATATAAGGACTGTTGTGCGAGGAGGTAAAATGTACTCCTCGAGTTAGATGGTATTATTGTTGTTCATGTTTATTTTTCCGCGTGATAAAACTTGACTACATTAACTACAATAACTGAAAATGTACTTTTCCACACTTTTAGCCAATTACCCTTCCTTTGTTATTATCCTGCATTATTACCTGCATTTGCGGTGGCTTGTTGAGTACTTTTTGTACTCATACCCGTTGAACACATCAGAGGATGCCTACTACGAAGACGACCTGGAGTAGCGACCCAGTCAAGCGAAAAGATCTTGAAGAAGGCGTTCGTCATTCATTTCAATTTTTATTATTGTTTTTATTAAACTCTGATGTAATAAATATGGTCTGTGTACCATGAATACTGTTGTATGTACGATTGTCGCATGATGAACCTCTTGTATTTTTGTTTTTCTTACGAAATTTAATAATGTTCCGATTTCGGTAAATCGGGGCGCCACAGTTCAGCTCATGTGGTCTCAGCTGTCGGGAGGCGTAGGATATCACCTTCCCATCTTGCATCAAGACACATCCCAATCCTTGACGAGAGGCATCACAGTAGACGTGGAAGTCCTTCCGGATGTCTGGCAGGGTCAGAATAGGGGTTGACATGAGCTTCTTCTTGAGGGTTTGGAAGCATTCTTCACAATCTGGGGGCCATTCAAATTTTACCTCCTTCTGCAGCATTCTGTTCATAGGCTTGGCGATCTTCGAAAAATTCTCGATGAACCAGCGGTAGTATCCGGAAAATCCGAGAAAACTCCGGATCTCGGTCACGTTCGTGGGCTGCAGCCAGTTGGTCACTGCTTCCATGATGGTTGGGTCCACAGCTATTCCTCCGGCAGATATGACATGACCAAGGAACTTCACCTCAGACGACCAAAACTCGCACTTGTTGTATTTGGCGTACAGTTGCTATTCCCTTAGCTTTTCGAGGGTCAAACGGAGGTGGGTTTCGTGTTCTTCCTTGGTCTTGGAGTATACGAGGATATCGTCGATGAATACCATGATGAACTTATCCAAGAACTCCATGAATACATTGTTCATCATGTTCATGAAAAAGGCCGGGGCATTCGTGAGTCCGAACGACATCACAGTATACTCGTAGAGAGTCCATAGCGGGAGGTGAAGGCAGTCTTGGGTATGTCCTCTTCTCTAATCCTCAATTGGTGATAACCTGACCTGAGGTCAATCTTGGAAAACACCGAGGATCCTTTCAGTTGATCAAACAGGTCATCGATCTGAGGCAATGGGTACTTGTTCTTGATGGTTACGTTGTTCAGGGCTCTATAGTCCACACACATCCTTTTAGTCTTGTCCTTCTTCATGGCGAAGATGACCGGTGCACCCCAGGGTGAGGTACTCGGTCGGATGTACCCTTTCTGTTCCAGGTCTTCGATGTTGCTCTTGACTTCGGCTAGTTCATTGGCGGCCATCCGGTATGGGCACTTGGAGATTGGAGTGGTCCCGGGGACAAGCTCGATTTTGAATTCGATGTCTCGCTTGGGAGGCATTCCTGGCAGGTCCTCAGGGAACACGTCCATGAACTCCTTGACTATGGGCACTTCTTCAAGGGCTAGAGAGTGAAGAGATGCCTCTAGAGGTTTGCGGCTGGCCATCCGAAAGGTGACGGCTTCGCCTTCGGGGTTGGTCACCGTCACGGACTTGCTGGAGCAATCGATCACTCCCTTGTGCTTCATTAGCCAATCCATCCCTAGGATGAGGTCGAGTCCGGTACACTTACTGAGGACTGGCTCGGCCCGGAATAATAGTCCTTGGATCTCTATCTTAACCTTAGGATTGTATAAGTGGGCTAAGGTTTTATTGCCTGGAGTGGCAATCATCATGGGGGTCGGTAGAGTGAGCACTTCCAAGTTGTTGGCTTTCACGAAATCCTCCGAGATGAAAGAGTGTGTTGCTCCAGAGTCAAATAATATTGTAGCCGGTAAAGAATTTGTGGTAAACGTACCGAGCACGACTTCAGGAGCTTCCTGAGATTCCTCCGCGCTGATGTGGTTGACGCGGGCATGAATCGCCTGGTTGGGTGCAACGCCTTGGGGTTGCTTGGGGTGAGGACACTAGTGCGAGTAGTGCCCTTCCTTCCGGCAGTGGAAGTAGACGACCGGCTTCCCTTGGCGATCCCTCAAGATCGGGGCCTTGGCGGCAAGCGTCGGCTGAGCGACCAAAGCTGGTGGAGCGGGGCGGGGATGCCCGGCGTTGGATCCACCGGCGGCGTGAGGTGGCCTGTAGGCGGGCCGAGGATGGTAGGCGGGCGCTGGTGGTGGAGGGACGAAGCGGGGCCTCTGAGAATTCACCTGTTGATGCTTGAAGGCGATCATCTTCCTCTTCTTGAGGTCCAACTTGTTCTGCTTAGTCTCTTGGATGAGCGCCTTATTCACCAACCGTTGAAAGTCGGCGTAGTCGGTGGCGACGAGCTGGATAGACAGCTCATCCTTGACTCCCCAGAGGAACTTGGCCTGGCGGAGGGCGTCGGTTCGCACCTCCTTTGGCACGTAGCGTGGCAGACGGGTGAACTCATGGAGGTACTCCATGACAGTCCGGCTACCCTGCTGCGGGTCGCAGAACTTCTGCTGCTTGACTGCGATGACTCCGGTGGGGACGTGGGTGGCACGGAAGGCGATGGTGAACTCCGCCCAAGTCACCACGTGGTCCTCTGGTTGGGACTCACGGTAGTTGTCCCACCATTTTGCGGCGGGACCCTGGAGCTGATGAGTGGCGAACGCCACTCTCTCCCGGTCGGTGCAGGGGAGGAGGTCCAACTTCTTCCCGATGGTGTGGAGCCAATCTCCGGCCTCCATGGGGTTGGTGGTGCTAGAGAAGATCAGAGGACGCACGCGCAAGAACTCCAAGAGTTGGGGTGCGGGTACGGGTGCTAGAGCACGAGGAGCAGGCTCCACATTCTGTAGCCAGTCCAACTATGCCTATTGGTGCTGCATCTGAGTGAGAAGGGTGGTAATCAGCTGGTTCTGGTTCGCCATCATTTCCGCCAAGGTAGGGTGGTTGGTGGTTGGCGGCCCAGTCTGTCGCTGACCCGTTGCACCCCAGTTGGGTACAATGCTTCTGGGCAAACCGTTGCTTGCCCGTTCTCCATTGTTGGACCCGGTGTTCTGGTTGTCGGCCATCTTCTGAACATAAGAGTTTTTTCCATAAGATAAAAAAAGGATGATGAAACGAACATTTTAATCAAAATGGCCCGTTGAGGCTCATATATATATCTCAAGTGGTAAAAAGTTTATTACATCCATGCTCTTATTTTATTCTACCTACAACACAAGTTGTTGTAGGTAGTACCACATACACAAAATTATTATGATCAAACAACGATGACTATCGTCTACTCGCCAGAGGAGGCGGTCTCCGTGCTCTCGGAACCACGAGCACGTGGGTCCTGAGGGACGGTGGGCTCGAGAAAATTCTCGATGATGGGGTCGGAGACGAGGCCAGGGTGCGGTGCAGGAGCGCTGGAGCTGGACGGTCCAGCGGTGGAGGGGTGTGGTGGGATCCTCTTGGGGCGAGGGGCGGGCTCGCGGATGGGCTTCTTCCTCCTTGGGACGAGGGGGACCATCTCCGCAATATCCTTCTGCAGCTGCTTAATCTTGCGCTGCAGCTCGCCATTTTGTTGGATTAAGCTCTTCATCTCTTGACGAAGGAACTCAACCGCCTCATGGTGCTCCTCGGCGTCAAGCACGGCCTCGGTATGGAGATCATCCATGGCCTGAAGAAGACGCGTCTGCCTGGCCATGACCGGATCATGATCGGAGTGAACTCCGATGTAGATACTATGGTGGGCGCCGGGAGTGTGCTTCGGCACAAGCCGGAAGGACGAGTTCTGAAGACGATCATCATAGATCATCCTCAACTCCATAAGGGCTTGGAGGGCAACGCGTTGGCACGCGACGTCGTAGTTTGGGCCCCCAAGTGCTACCGTGAAGAACGGCAGGTGCTCTCCGGATCCGTGGATGGTGAGGGAGATGTCGCATGGCCCCGCGAACTCTTCCATGTACACCCCATGGAACTCGGGCTCAAAGAGGAACCTAAGGAAGGTGACCATCATGCGAAGCTCCCTGACGAAGCCCTCGAAGTGGCGGCAGAAGCTGTGCACTTGGTAGACAAGCATCTACAAAAACAACAAGTTGGAGAAAAGTGAGAGGAGGAACAAAGTTTATAAAGTAGGTTTCGAGAAATAGTTTTCTGCAGCTATTGGCTAGGCTGGTCCGTTTGGCTTCCTACAGTCAAGTTGGCTCTGATACCATCTCGTGGCGCCCCGATTTAACAAATCAGAACATTATTGAATTTCCAAAGAAAAACAATAATACAAGAGGTTCATCATGCGACAACGTACATACGACAAGCATTCATGGTACGCAGACCATATTATTATTACATAAGGGTGAAATAAAAATAAATTGCATGACAAACGCCTTCTTCAGGATCTTTCTTCTTGACTGGGTCGCTACTCCAGACCATCCTCGTAGTAGGCATCCTCTGAATTGTGTGTCCAACGGGTATGAGTACCAAGAGTACTCAACAAGCCACCGCAAATGCAAATAGTAATGCAAGATAATAACAAAGGAAGGATAATGGCTAAAAGTGCGGAAAACTACATTTTTCAATTATTACATTTAGTGTAATCAAATTTAATCATGCGGAATATTAAACATGAACATCATAATACCATCTAACTCGAGGAGTACGTTTTCCCTCCTCACACAACAGTCCTTACATGTCAAACCATCATGCACATTCATTCCAAAAGTAAACTAACGGTGGGATGTCACGCAACCCACCCTTGACTGTGGGCTCGGCTTTTCGAAAAGATTTATGACTCTGATCAGAGGTGTACTACTGTACCCACAAGGCACGCACCCATCCCAAACACCAAAGTGTAACGAGATGACCCATACCACGGGAACTCATGCCAAAACCTTAGCATGAAATGCTCCAAGCGATAGCCACCAGCTCTATGTTTCGCCGGAGCGCCGGACCGCATCCCGGCTAACGTCGCACCCACTTTTGCGCCACGTCGGTACAAGCCACCAGCAGGTGCTGCTTGACCCATCTCCAAGTGGTGGCCTCGGTTTGGAACACTCCTTACCTTAGTTAGGACTTACCGACTAGACTTGTGGTTAGTACGGAAGTGTATTGCAATGGATCCCGCAGACAGGTCCTTATAGTGCCCCGGGTGCTACCGACCAATGCCCTAGCTTGCACCTGGAACCCACCATGCATACACTCTCAACCAAAACTCTATCACCAACAGAATTCCAAAGATGAGGATAACGGAGATCATATAGTAGATTCCAATCACTACAACTCATTTTTAATCCTATAGCAATCGTGTCGATACATTAGACACTAGCTAATAGTACTAACAATATGGTGACAAAGAGTTTATGCTAGATAGCATGGCTTGGGTTGCACATCAAGGTCGGGGGATCCTAGTAAATATATTGTAAGGGTTTCATTTGACTAATGCATGTATATCCTATGTGTTTTAGCGATAGTTTAGTAAAACGTGGGTTCAACATGCTCAAAAGAGTGGTTTGGTGACTTGCCTTGTTCAGCAAAAGGTGACGGGGGAAGCTCCGGGTAATATTCCGGCTCCTCGGCGGCGTCGTAGTCTTCTCAATATAAATAAAATAAATATAACATTCAATTAAACAATCCAAAATCACACAAGAAGCATGTAGGCTTTGATTGGGTTAATTTAAAGAAAATAAAGTTGTTAAGTTTCTGAAATTCATTTTATGAATATTTTAAAATGAACTATAATGAAATATTGTCCTTTATAAAAGAGATAATGATGTGAACAATTTTATTTTAAGTTTTCTAACTAATTTAAAATAAGAGGTTCAGAGTAAACATAGTGGTTTCATTATTTTAACAGGAAAAGAATAAAAGATAAATTTTTCTGAAATCGAAATGAATCAATTTGAAATTTACCCTAAAGAGCATTTGAATACTTTGTTGAGTAAGAATTAAATATTCGAAGTAAACATATTGTTTTTATTGCATTAACACGTAGAGGATAAAATTATACATTTTCTGGAATTGAAATGATAATTTTTGGAGTTAAAATGTGCTAGATATGAATTTTACAAGTTTAAAATAGTTTCTGGAATTTAATTTAAATCAAAAACGTCCTCAGGTCCATGGTGAACCAGGCTCACAGTGAACCCGCGCACTGTGCGTGTGGTCCGACCCATCCTGGACCGTTGGATCCAGATCCAACGCGCGAGGGCGAGGCGAGGGCGTTAAGTTAACATGGACGGCTGAGATTAAAAGGCTGAACCGGTACGCGATGGATGGCCCAGATTCATCGCGGGTTTTAAATACTAACGAACGCACGAGATTAAAACGTACCGATTCACCAAGATCCAACGGATCCAATTAAACAGCACGAGGGATTTAGTCGCCATCGTCAGATCTGGATCGCACGGCCAAGATCGAATCTGACACGGCACGGGTACTCGACCCGTGCCGGTCGTCTTCTCCGGCGACGGCGAGCGGGCCAGAGGCCACGGCGAGCGACGACGAGGGTTCCTATGGGCTAAAATGGAAAGAGGACACTACGGGGATCACGAGGGTACCTTAGGCGAGGCGAGGGGTCGTCGGAGCGTGGTCGGTGACGAGGGTAGACGGCGGAGGGGTTCGGGTTCCTCGTCGGCGATGGCGTTCCGGCAGGGTTCTTCGTCGGCGGAGGGGTGGCCGAGGTCGGTGAGGTTCTAGCGGTCACGGGTGTGCGGTCGCCTAGGGCGGAGGAGGTCACCGGCGACGGCGAGCGGTGACCGGAGTGCGGGTGGCGGTGAGGTGTTAAAAACTGAAATGAGGCGCTCTGGTTCATTCTCAATGCGATCGGTCATGCGGGCTGGACGAGGGAGTGGCCGGGGGTTTAAATAGAGGCATCGGCGTGGGCAAAGGGGGCGCAATCGGGGGAGGCCGAGAGTAAAGCCTCTCTTAAATGCCGGCGAGCTCCTTCCTTGCATGTGTGCGCTCGATCCGGGGCGATAGCGCGTGGGTTAATGAGGGGAAACGGCCGGCGCGTCGTGGGGGTGTTAATGGCATCGGCGAATTAACACGAGGAGGCCAGCAAAGTTAGGGGGGCTGGCGCGAGGTGGACGACGGGTCTGACAGGTGAGGTCCAATGGGCAGCGGGCGCGGGCACGACAGCGGGCGGGGCTGACGGGTGGGGTCAGGTTCGGCTGAGAGTGGGGTGGCGCCGACAGGTGGGGCCGAAGTGGCGGGTGCGCGTGCGCGCGGAGGGGGAAGGCCACTGGCGAGTGGGGCCCGAATGTCAGTCCGAGGGCGCGGGGAGGAGTGGGCTGGGCTGGCTGGGAGAGAGAGAGAAAGGGGGAGGGCTCGTTACTGTTTCAATGCTTTTCTGAATAAAAATAATTACAGAAATTGATTTAAAATATTTGGGCTACTCCCAAGGGTGATAAAAATTTGTAAAAATTCTCAAAAATATCTTTTGGTCTTGGGAACTCATACAAAATTTTCTAGCCTCTGATTTGGTCATTTAATCTTGGTTCTAGTTCAAAAAGGCTAAGGAGGGCATTAAAGATATTTCCAAAATAAATAATTCCAGGAAAATATATTAAATGATATTTTATTTCTTTGAAAATTTGGGGTGTTACAGTATACCTTCAGCTGAAGTAAATTTGTTCGAACAGTCGTGCCCACTGTCATGGGCGCGTGCACAGATAAGTTTCCCTCGTGTAGTGTTTGGTTTGTTTTAAAAAGAAAAATGTGTTGAAGGGATGGGAAGCATTACCAGAGTACGCTTTCGTGGTGTACGGCTAGCCTTAGTGGATAACAATGAACCTGTGTGTGTTCGGGAAGTCGAAAGACTTCATAGAGTAAAGGTGTGGACTTAATTCGAGATAGAGAGATAAATGGTTTCGGTAATGAGATGGTCAATCGTTGAGCCAAGAGGAGATACCGGAAAGGGTGGTCTCACTCTATGGGCAAGACAATGTGACGGTATGTGAAGGGAAAGGAGTTTGTCAATTGTTGAGCCAAGAGGAGATACTAGGAGGGTAGTCTCGCTTTGTGGGCAAAACAATGTGTTGGAACGTGAAGGGGAAATGATGGTGTTGAATGGTGAAAAGTGGTTAGTTGTGGTTGAGATGTGATGGAAAAAATGTTTCTTGAAAAATACTGTGGGATCGGAATGGCGTCTAGAGGGGGGTGAGTAGGCGTCTCGATAAATTCTTGCGAATCTGATGGCCTTTTCAAATCACCCAACACACCTCTAAATGAACAAGCAGAAGTAGATGTAGTAAAGACTCCGATAAAAACAGATGTTATCACCCTCCTATCTAATATTATGTCAAATGATAGATTGAGAGATCACCAGCACTGAATTTGCACACACAAAGAACAAAGTACACAATTAATTCTCTGGAGAGTAATCAATACAAAAAACTAACATAAAAAAAATATCAGAATGGGCTTGGTGGAACATGTGCTCGGCAGTACATACAGTTGTTGATAGCGAAAAGCATCACTGCATACGGCAGCACATGATCGGCAAGCTAGGAAAGAAAAAGAAAGGAGAAAAATGTTTCTAGATTCAATTTCCAGCCTTCAAAATTTTCAGCAAATGACCACCTTATAGAATTTTTATAGCATATAGATGAGCCAAAAACAATATGTAGTTTTGTTCCGAATCTTTTGCAAACTTCAAACATGGAACCCTTGTAACTTGGACAACAAGAGTTATGTAGAACTCAGGTCCAAAAACAGAACCAAAACAGATCAAAAATTGCCTCGAAGATTGAATCCAGACTGCAAACAGAACATAACTTGGCAGAAATCAGAAGTTTTTAGAACTTTTTTAGACACTTTGTTGGACATAAAAATATATGCATCAATGGTCAAAACCTTTTGCAAATTTCAAACATGGAACCCTTGAAACTTAGACAAGAAGAGTTATGTAGAACTCAGGTCCAAAAACAGTACCAAAACTACTGAAAACTCAGCTCCAAAAGTGAATCACACAAGGATGAACAGTACCTGTACTGGAAGCTCTTGTGGCTGCGTTGGAAGCTCCTGTGTCTGCGCTAGAAGCTTCTTGATCCGACACAAAATGAATGAACAGTAAGCACAAATTAAGAGCAGCAAAAAGGCTAGAACAAAATAGAAATTATGGTTGGTAGCCCCCAAAATGTTCAGCTGAAAGAGTCCCCTAAACCCTAGGCCTTTGGGTCCTTTATATAGGCAAGGCCATAAAAGAAATCTCCAAAATGCCATTAGGGTAAAAGTCCTAGGTTTTTACCTAATTGCCATAATGAATTTTCAGAATTACAAATTCTGAAAAAACCATTAATGCAAACTCTTAATTTATTACATCATTGACCCTATTATTTTAATATTTTTTCAGAATTAAGAATTCCAAAAAATACTAAAATATTACACTTAATCTAGATGACAAAACATAAAAAATAAACTCCTAATGACTGGAATTAAAAACATTTTCTGATGCAACGGTTTTCAGCAAAAACCGACAAAGCCTCCTCGATCGCCGACATGTGACGCCAATCCGCGAACTCGATCGCTAGAAAGTCTCTCCCGCTCTCGACCTCTCGAGCCGCTTGATAACTTGCACTGGCCTCCCTTTCGCTGACTTGACCATCACGCTGTCTCGACCATCCATCTGTTCATGTCTTTCTCTATCTCCTCGTGCATTCTTGAGATCATCTCCAACTTCACCGAGCATCCTTGATCCTCTGGCATCGAGCTCCCCACTTGACCCTTGATCACCTGTCATTGACAGTTGGTTAGCATCTCCACCCTACACACATGAGACAAGCCAAAACATGAAATGCGATGCACAACGATCCCCTCGACATCCATTCCCCATATCCACACATCGATCCTATCGATGCAATCAAGCCATCACTCACTCCACTCCAGATCGCTCAATCAAGCCATCACTCACTCCCTCATCACTCCAAATCACTCAACCTTGTCAATCACTCATCATACAAACAAAAACCACAGTGCGACATCACTTTATTTCACAATCTCCCCCTTGATGAGTGCATTGACAACCCAAACAGAAACATGATGAAAGTTTCAAGTTCAGCGCACAAGTGACCATAAAAACTCAGAAAAGAGCAGAAACATGTCACTTGATAAAAGATCTCCCTCTTTGGCAAAAACTCATGCATAACAAAGCATCTTTTTTGGCAAAAGCATCAATGCATCATGAAAGTCATTACTCCCCCTTAACAAAGCAATCATCCAAAAGCATCATGTAAACCATTTATCCCCCTTTGGCAATGTAAGCATCAAGATGATAAAAGATGCAAAGAGGGGTGTGAGGGTAGAGTATAGATGCAAACTTCTGAAACATGAGTAATTCAAATTACAGTAGAAATAATCATTTGCCTTGAATATTGTCTAAAAGTACTGTGTGACAAACTCAGATGAATACCATCTAAACAAAAGGCATGAGCAAGCATTTTCAGATTTTAGCAAATAAAAGCATCACCACTCAGACTAGCATACTAGACATGACAATGCATGAGATTCAAAAAGCTAATCAAATACTAACTAGATAAGCATATCCCACTACAAAGAGCTTGTGCAAACTTGATTTGCAATTGATTCAAGCTTTTTGATTGATTTTTTATTTGTCATTTTAGTGTTAGGGGTTATTTGCATGTCAACCTTATGGTAACCGACCAAGCTAAGCCTAGGTTGGAACCATCAGAAGCTTAAAGCAACAGTCTCGGCAAACACTTCAATGTCCCAGTTCATACCAAAGTGCTATGGTAAGCAGTCCAGAACAAAGTAGTGCGCCAAAGCAAACCCACCTGAATCTTTTCAATTTTAGCATAAAACAGCATGAATATCATTCATTTTCATTTCATTTTCATTCATTTTTTAATTTTTAGCACAATATTTTTGATAAGATCAAGTTGCGTATTAGCATCCAAGTGAAAAGGACCTAGCTACCAGGTAAGTAAAAGATAGCTAAAACACTCAACCTATCCATGCTAGTTTCTAGACTAAGCAGTGATCATTTTAAAGTTTTCACAAATAAAATCCACACTCATGATAGATATCAGATGTATTCAAGCCAAGTGAAATCAACAGTATTAAATACAATACTTCAAAGGCATAACAAAGCATGTACTTATAAAAGTAATTAATCATATAACATAAGCTCATGCAGTGCTACACAACTCCCCCTCAAAACATGCTAGAAGATCTCGAATGCTCAATATTGGGGTTAGTGAAAAACTATTTAAGAATCTAGCATTGTAAAACTCGAGAACCAGGTAAAGCAGTAGACTGATTATACACGGGGTATGAACCATGATAAAAAGTGTGTGGTCTATCTACAAAGCGTGAGCCTGGAAAACGATGTGGTCTCCTAAACTATCGAGAATCAGAGCCTCTTACACGCGGTCTAGCACCATATGAAGCATGGTGTACACCACGACGGGCAAAATCTCTCATGAAACCATGGGGAGCCTCAAAATTAGGATAAGAGTGAAAAGCAGACTCATGCATACCAAAAGAAGGGTAATGCATGTCCTGAAAGCTCATCGCAAAGAACGTCGCTCATCCTTAATACGACGAATGCAAAACCCAACCAAATGACGCACCCGATGACAATAGGAGCAGTGATACACTCTCTTGGGTGTGTGAGCATAAGTCTCAGGCGCAAATCTCACAATCTTCTTGGGTTTTTGCTGAAGAGATTCCTTTGGTGGATGAAGGGCTTTCTTAATAGGTTGAGTAGGATTCTCGACTTTTTTTGAGGTGTCTAACTGGGCTCTTTCTCTCTCAAGGGTAATGGGTGGAGTGATCACAGTTTCGCTCGGCGTGTTTGGAGTGGTTCTCTCATAGCCCAACCCTAGAGCTAACCCTGCCTTGTTAGCACATAATTTTGTTTTAGCCAAAAGCAAATCCATCCTACCCTTTCCTTCAGTGCATTTTTCAACCACGGAGAGAAGATAATCATTTTCACATTTTAGTTTTTCAACTTGCTCTCTAGCAAATCTGAGTTGGTCCTTAAGAGTGATGCAGGTGGAACAAACTGGCTGCACATCCTTAGAACACTCAGCACTCTCCAATCTAGCCTTAAGTTCATCAACATGCCTATCTCTCAAATTAATGCTTTCAACAAGTAAAGGACAGTTCATGCATTCGTTGATGACAACAGGACTAGGCTCCACCTCCAAAAGCTGCTTTTCAGTAATTTCAAGTTTTTCAACAGTTTGAGCATGTATAAAACGTAGCTGAGAAAGTTCACTCATAACAACAAGATAGGACTCACATTCAGCATCATCGGACTTAGATTTTTAAATTGCAAGTTCAGTGGAAATAGATTCAAGTCTGAGTTTTAGTTCTTTTCGTTCTTTAACAGCAAGTTTAAGTAATCTATCTTGAGAACAGACATCATCATGTAATTCATCATTTTGAACAAGAAGCTGGTCAAGGGATAGATATACCTCAGATATGTCGAGCTCGTCGCTGTTTTGGATTCTGTCGGCCATGAAGCAAAGGCCGGTGAAGTCCATTTTCTTCTTCTCCTTCTTCTCCTTCTTCGGAGGTTCCTCCTCTTCTGAGCTTGGATCCTCGCTTGATGTACCGTCGATGCCACTTTTCTGCGCTTCCCTTTGAAGTAAGGTTTCTTGTTCCACTTTTGGTGCTTGTGCTCTTTTTCATTTTTCATTTTTAATTTAGGGTAATTCGCTTTTATTTGAGAAAGATCTCCACATTCAAAACATCTCTGCGACCCTCCTCTCCTTTGGTATCGTCTATCATTGTATAAGCGAGTGAACTTCTTCAAATGAGAGCTAGCTCCTCGTCATCTAGAGTGTCCACTTGTTCTTTTGTGACAGAGATAAGGGAGGACAAGTCAAAACCACCAGAATAAGCACAAACTGCAGAACCACCAGAAAAGTTACCTCCAGATGAGGTACCACTTCTAGGACAGGAAACCAAAGCAATATAAGGCAACAAAGAGTTTTCAAATCCTAGACGAGATGCCTTTGCAATCTCAGTGGACTTAAGATTACTAAAGAGTTCGTCGCAAGTCAAAGTGTCAAAGCTCGCTGACTCTTCAATACTAGAGATCTTCACCTCCCATATGCTACGATCAAGAGCATAGAGAAGTTTGATCGCCCTATCATGGTCTGAATAAGCTAAAGTCCTAGTGGAGCGCAAATTGCTTACAATCCCATCAAATCGAGCAAACATGGCATCTACAGATTCGCCAGGGCCTTGCACAAACATTTTATATTCTTGATTATATGTGACTTGCCTCCTAGCCTTAATCTAGGTAGTGCCCTCATGAAAGGTTTTCAAAGTAGACCAAATCTCACGTGCAGTTCGAAGGTTCTGGACCTTGTCAAATTCATTGCGACTCAGACTAATGAATAGTATGTTTCTTGCTTTGCTATTACAATCGTACTGTTCCTTCTCAGTCTGTGAGGTGCGAGTTTCAGGTATCACATATTGGGAATCAACAATGTCCCATATAGCACTTCCTTGGCTTAGTAGATAAGACTCCATGCGCACCTTCCAATAAGCGAAGTCTCGACCATTAAATACTGGAATTTTAGTATTCTTGTCCATGTCGCCAAAAGGATCACAAACCAGTTAAGGTCAACTAGTGATCTAATAGGCTTTGATAACAATTATGGGATTGGAATGGCTACTAGAGGGGGGTGAATAGGTTCCTCGACAAATTCTTGCGAATATGATGGCATTTTCAAATCACCTAACACACCTCTAAATGAATAAGCGGAAGCAAATGTAATAAAGACTCCAATAAAAACAAATGCTTTCACCCTCCTATATGATATTATATCAAATGATAGATTGAGAGATCACCAGCACTAAATTTGCACACACAAAGAACAAAGTACACAATTCTCTAGAGAGTAATCAATACAAAAGACTCACAGAAAAAACAATTTTAGAATGGGCTTGGTGGAACATGTGCTCGGCAGTACATGCAGTTGTTAATGGTAAAAAGCATCACTGCATATGGCAGCACATGATCGACAAGCTCGGAAAGAAAAAGAAAGGAGAAAAATGTTCCTAGATTCAATTTTCAGCCTTCAAGATTTTCAGTAAATGACCACCTTCTAGAATTTTTATAGCATATAGATGAGCCAAAAACTATATGTAGTTGTATTCAGAATTTTTTTCAAACTTCAAACATGGAACCCTTGTAACTTGGACAACAAGAGTTATGTAGAACTCAGGTCCAAAAACAGAACCAAAACAGATCAAAAATCGCCTCAAAGATTGAATCCAGACTGAAAACAGAACACAAAACTTAGTAGAAATCAGATGTTTTCAAACCTTTTTAGGCACTTTGTTGGGCAGAAAAATATATGCAGCAGTGGTCAAAACCTTTTGCAAATTTCAAACATGGAACCCTTGAAACTTGGACAACAAGAGTTATGTAGAACTCAGATCCAAAAACAGTACCAAACCTGCTCAAAACTCAGCTCCAAAAGTGAATCATACAAGGATGAACAGTACATGCGCTGGAAGCTCCTGTGGCTGCGCTAGAAGCTGCTTGATCCGACACAAAATGAATGAACAGTAAACACAAATTAAGAGCAGCAAAAAAGCTAGAACAAAATAGAAATTTTGGTTGGTAGCCCCCAAAATGTTCAGCTGAAAGAGTCCCCTAAACCCTAGGCCTTTGGGTCCTTTATATAGGCAAGCCCATAAAAGAAATCTCCAAAATTTCATTAGGGTAAAAGTTCTAGGTATTTAACTAATTGCCATAATGAATTTTTAGAATTACAAATTCTGAAAAATCCATTAATGCAAACTCCTAATTTATTACATCATTGACCCTATTCCTTTAATATTTTTTCAGAATTAAGAATTCCAAAAAATACTAAAAAATTACACTTAATCTAGTAGACAAAATAGAAAAAATAAACTCCTAATTACTGGAATTAAAAACATTTTATGATGCGATGGTTTTCAGCAAAAACTGACAAAGCCTCCTCGATCGCCGACATGTGACACCAATCTGCGAACTCGACCGCCAGCAAGTCTCTCCCGCTCTCGACCCCTCGAGCCACCTGATCACTTGCACTGGCCTCCCTTTCGCTAACTTGACCATCACGCTGTGTCGACCATCCGTCCGTCCATGTCTTGCTCTATCTCCTCGTGCACTCCTGAGATCATCTCCAACTTCACCTAGCATCATTGATCCTCTAGCATCGAGCTCCCCGCTTGACCCTTGATCACTCGCCGTTGACAGTTGGTTAGCATCTCTACCCTGCACACAAGAGACAAGCCAAAACATGAAATGCGACGCACACTGATCCCCTCGGCATCCACTCCCCATATCCACACATCGATCCCATCGATGCAATCAAGCCATCACTCACTCCACTCCAGATCGCTCAGTCAAGCAATCACTCACTCCAGATCACTCAACCTTGTCAATCACTCATCATACAAACAAAAACCACAGTGCGACCTCACTTTGTTTCACAAATACCAGGTTCTCCTGGAAAAGATTTGAAAAGGTTAACTGTTCTCTTTTCATAATCTCGATTGAGGTTGGGAACCTCAATCTCAAATGTACACTTAGAATTTTCCTACATACCTATTAAAATAAACCCTAAGCCCTCCTTGATCCTAACTGCATCTATATTACATTCCGGAACTTGTTGAGTACTTCTTGTACTCACCCTCTCATCATCTCCTGTTTCTGAAGATCTTGAAGGAGAGAACTATACAATCAATAAAGAAGTTGAAGAAGAAAAGTATCATGAGAAGTAGGGTTTTGGAACTAGTTCCCAAGTAGATCTAGAGGATGTTGATTGTGTTTGATGTATATTTGCTTCCGCTGTTCTTTCTAATGATTGTCTACCACGAGGTATGCCTCATACGGCCTTTGTATACACTATTCTGTAATTATTTAAGCAGATATGTAATGGTCTACCACTGAATTGGATAAATATCAGGTATGATGTTTGTTTCAATTCAGTTATGTAGCCCCTCCTCTCAATACGGCGAAGTCCATACGGGATGGGATGTTACACTCAAGTACTTGAGAAGGACTGAGGAAATATTCCTAGTTTACGGTAATGACGAGGAGCTCGTTGTAAGTGGTTACATCGAAGCTA
Organism: Zizania palustris; assembly: GCA_019279435.1. Classification (NCBI taxonomy): domain Eukaryota; kingdom Viridiplantae; phylum Streptophyta; class Magnoliopsida; order Poales; family Poaceae; genus Zizania; species Zizania palustris. The sequence continues at coordinate 66,264,879 of JAAALK010000287.1, read as the reverse complement.
GCTTTCAGACCGACAAAGATGATTCTCGGTCACAATCTGGTTTTTTTTCTGCCTCAATGGAGGCACAATGAGCTGGAAGAGTTCTAAACAAGAAACGGTGGCCGATTCTACAATAGAAACTGAGTATATCACAGCTTCAAAAGCTGCAAAGGAGGTTGTTTGGATCAGAAAGTTTGGTTCTAAGATGGGTGTTGTTCCTAGTGCGTCCAGTCTAGTAGACCTCTATTGTGACAATAGTGGTGCCATTGCACAAGCCAAGGAGCCAAGGTCACACCAAAAATCTAAACATATACTTCGGCGATATCACCTGATCCGTGAGATCATAGAGAGAGGTGATGTGAAGATTTGCAAGGTGCACATGGATTTGAACATAGCATATCTATTGAAAAAACATCTTCCACAGCCCAGGCATGAGGTGCACCTAAGCACCATGGGTATAAGATACTTGCGTAAGTCATGTGTATGTGGAAGATGTTAGTAGTGTCCATGCTTATGCATGGAGATAATTGTTATCTTGTTCCTTGAATAAATGTCATTTACATTGATTGATGAGTTGATGTTTTATCGGTGAGACTCTTTGTTTTATAATGATGTGGAACAATGATGATACATAGATTAGCACATCTAGCTGATTGATGATCATGTTTCACGGATCATAGACATGAGGATGTCAAATCAGACATGTGGACACATGTTGGAGAACATGGTGTTGAATGGACCCACTTGGGATACTGTTGGGATTGATATTGTAATGTGCCATCAGTTGTCATCTCAAATGGTATACCTACAGAGTCCTCAGACCTAAGATCGTCATTTGATTCCAAAATGCGCAGTGACATACTTAGATTCTTCCTAATGCTATTTCATAACAGGGTAGTAATAAGGGTTATTTTCAGGTGTGTTGTGAAACATGTCGTGGGATGTGAGCGGTCAAGATGGAATTTACCCCTCCTGATAACGGGAGAGACGTCTGTGGGTCCCTCGAGGTAGTCGGATTGGAAACGTGTATGGCTATACCACTATGACTAAAGAATTAGTCGTGATTTGAATCTGTTACTTGATCGAGTGAAATGTTGAGCTGTCCAACAAGGGTGGCACGAATCTTGCCTTGAGCTTGACTAATGTCGTGTGGTAAAGGGACTGGTGCGTCAGTATATCAAGGTTCAGCGAAAATTTGATTTTGTACTCTTTCGGAGGTCAATATGTGTTGCTAGGTACCGCTATTGATCAATGAGTCAGAAAAGGTTTACGGTAAAAAAATGTTAGTGTATGAACCTATCAGTTCACCCACTTAAGGGGATGGATTAAGAAAATTGTAAAGAATTGGTTCTTGTGCAAGTGTGGGATTGAAAAAATAGTGCCCAAGAAAATTCCGGTTGGATCAGAAGTACTGATTTGGAATCGGAAGTTCCGATTATTTTCTAAATTGGAAACAGAGATCTCAAATCGGAAGTTCTGATAATTTATTGTTTACGAAACAGAGATCTCAAATCAGAAGTTCCGATATGGTATCGGATGTTTCGATAATTTCTAATTTAGATACAAAGAGTTGAAATCAGAAGTTTTGATGCATATCGAGAAAATTGCACTGATCGAATGTTCTGATAGAGGTATCAGAAGTTCTGATGATTACTGGAATTGTGAGTCGAGAGCCCCGATCGGAAGTTCCGATCTGAGGATCGAAGTTCCGAGGTGGGCGTAACAGATTGGATTTATTCTGTCTCAAAGTGTTTGAGACCAGGGGCTCTCACCTCTATATAAAGAGAAGAGGAGGATTTAATGATCAAGTTATTCATAGTTTAGATCAGATCTAAAACCTAGCCACCAAGAACTCCTCCTCTCCCTTCTTGATCTCGAGAGTTGAGATTGAGGCTTCTTCCGTTTCTCACGAGCGGTACTAGCACACCAGCGTGGGAACAATCTCATCTCTATACGTGTGGACTCCGTGGAGGTGTTGCTCAAATAGTAATGCTCATCATCTTCTTCGTGTGGACATCATCATCTTCATCGATTGGATCGACGAGGGACGGTCGGAGCAAGGCGAGAATAAGCGAGGACACGCTTTCCCGACATCTTCTTCCACTGCACCTAGCGTGTCTCGTGATAATTTTTGATTTTGCCGGCTAGCGTAGCTTCCCCATAACCCAACACATGTTTTGTATTCAAACATGATGATTCTACTTTGATAAAAGTATACTACACTTGTCATTCTAGGTTGGAGAGTGTGTCGTTGTGTTGAGGCCAAACTTTGAGACTGTGATGTATCCTTACTTCCCTCCACATATAACCAAGCCCACTAATCAACTAATCCATCAGGAATAGAGTACTTTGGAAGTTGCAAAGTAGCATATGTGGTGAGCATTGAGCAGACAAAACATTTATACCTGACATTTGTGCTGCTATCCATGGCATATGTGTGTTACATCCTTAAATGTTATTTGCATGACACTACTATATAATTGGAGGATGGATTACTCATCCATGACCTACCATCCAGCGAATCAATGCCATTCATCAACTTATCTATATTCTCGGCCATTGGATCTGCCATCACACCAGAGACATCACCCTTCCCGCATCCCACAAAACCCTCAAACTTAATCCTCGCACCCCACATCACCCTTCCACCTCTGTACGCCTCCCTCCCACCACCGACGATCATCTCCTGCCTCTGCTGGCCACTGATAGTTCCTCCTGCCGCCTCCAGTCGCTTCCTACCTCCACCGGACGATGGTTCCTCCAGCCACCTCCAGTCACCTCCCACCTCTACCGGACGTCGTCGGTCCCTCCTATCGCATTCGGTCACCTCACGCCTCTGCCAGTCGCCGACGGTTGCCTATCGCCTACGCATGCCCACCACCAGAGGTCTTGTCTGTTTGCCTGAAGGATTCTTTTCGTTCCATCCTCTGGGGGTTCCATCCTCTACGGCGGCAGCGACGTTGAAGGGCTCTGGACTTCTCATCTTCCGAAGGATTGCCTTCGGTTGAGCAGAGAAGCTCTAGAACTTTTGTCAGGGAGTTGCCATGAGCCGATCAGGGCAGCCTCCTGATCTGAAGAAGTATTTTGTCCCTTCCTTTTCCCTATTGGTTCATATTTGTTTGCTTGTTTCGTTCTCTGTATTGTTAGGTTTTGATGCGAGCTTTTGTTCTAGTGGATTGTAGGTACATGGACAAGAAGCTCCAAAGTAAGTGCACTTATCCAACTCTAGTTGTTTCATGGATTCTATAATGCCAATGCGTGAGTGATTTTTAGATTCTGTGATTCTAGATGCATCGGGTGATTCTAGATGCACTGGTATTAGCTAATATTCGTTTCATCAGTTAGTTGGGAGCTAGGAGAAATTCTATGTTCCTTCTGTTAATGATACATCTGGCGAATAGATAACACTTGGTATAATATGGGATTTGGTATGACCATCTAGAAATTTATTTGATGCTTGTATTGGTCTGTAATGGTTTTCATGCTATATATATGTGATATAATAGTGTTGGTAGCTCTACCAGTGTTTGCAGTGATCTAGACCATGTTTAGGCTAAAAAGGATTGCAGTGTACAACTGTAGTTGTTTGTTAATCTTAAGTCAGTTCAGAATTTTGAAAGCCTGCCTAAAGGTAACATTTTTATCCCGTCATCCATGCTTTATTGTCATCCTCTTTACATTGCGATTTTGGGATCATGTTTTGTATTCAAACATGTTGATTCTACTCTAATAAAAGTATACTACACATGTCATTTCCAAGTTGGAGAGTGTGTCCCTGTGTGGAGGCCAAACTTTGAGACTATGATGTAACCTTAGTGCCCTCCACGTATAACCAAGCCTACTAATCAGCTAATCTAGTAGAACTGCTATCCAGGTCATATACGTTTACATGATTGAATTTTATTGGCAATACATTATTCATTGTTTATCACTCTACTATATAAATGGATTACTCACCCTTGCCCTACCGTGTAGCGAATGCTAACCGTTCAACATCGGTCTACGATGTGAGTCGTTGGATCCTGTCCCCCTTTCCCTTAATCCCATGTCACCTACCCCTAATCCTAACCCTAATCCTCCACATCTCCGTGCCTCCACCTGGCTCCAGCCGCCTCCGAGAGAATAATGCCCGAGGCTAGGGGCGGTTTCGGCTCCGTGACAGCCTCGTCGTCGTCTGGAGAGGAGCGAAAGGTGGCCTGGGAGGAGGAGGAAGGGGTGGGCTGCAAGGAGAAGAAGGTTGCAACGGTGTCATCCTCGATCTGCTTCGACGCGGTTGTCGCCTCCGACGAGGAGAGGTACACAGTGAGTCGGTGATGCTGCATTGAGGACACGAGTTCCACCTCGGTAAGTGCCTACGAATGATCTAAAAAGTGCTTTATTTCTCACAGTTCTTGATATGATTCTTTATGATTGTTTCTACTTTCTATCGTGAGTTAGTAGCGATATACGGAATTATTCTTTTCATATTTAGGGCAAATACCTCTGAGGATATGCAACCTGGAACCTTAAGCCCTCTGACTAAGGGTAAAGCATGCAGAGCACCAAGAAGGAACAGGAACCAATTCTAAATAACAGCACCATGGTTAGCTCCCCCAGAAACAAAGGAAAGCAGAACCCAAGATGTCATTTAAATAAGTTATTCCTTCACTTAAGTACTAGCTAGCCAATTGTCAAGTGTTGATAGTGTTAAAAAAGATGTCATCTAATTACATTTTATAGATAGTGTTCGGTAAGTTCCAAACAAAGCCTAAATGAACAAAAATGATGTATTTATTCACCGGCACGTTTGCACTTTGCTTATCTTAAAAACGTTGAACATGCCATGCAATCCTTATATTCAGTTATTCAGATGCTAGGTACATATCACTTAAGGATGAAAACATGAAAATACTTGCATTTTTCTAGATGAAGTCCTGGCAGTGATTGATAGTAGAAAGGGTGGCTTAGGATAGTCTGCTTTAGACTGGCTTGACTGTGTTATCCTGATTCTCATACGAAGTCCATTATTTGGCAAATGTTGTTAGCTCCTGCTAGAGACTTTATGAAAATGAAATTTGAGTGCTTGCAATCTACTTTCCATTATCTTCATGAATTCATAATGAGTTGATTGCACATATCATGGTTTTGCTGAAGTAGAAGCTCAATGATGCTTAATATTGTGGGTATTGTTGTTCTAGTTGCATAATTTTGTTCTCTTTTTTTCCACCATGATTGATTGCTCAACTTCGATCGATGGAAGATTGGCTGGAATAATGAATTGTGAGAGTGATTAAACTTTGGAATAATGAATGGTTGCATAATTTTGTTCTCTTTTTTTGGTGCAACTTTTATTCTGTTTGTAATCCTGATTTTTCTTTTTGGTAGAGAACTCAAATTTACTTTGAAATTTCTAGATCTGTAGTTTTTGGTTTTCTAAGCCATCGTTTGGATAATTAGGTCCTATTTAAATTTGTAGGGAACGGTTCAAATCCTTAGCAACATGGATTCCTTGTTCATCCAAATTTTATTTGCCCTGGAAATATGTTTTATTTATCTTAAAAGTTAATCAGTTTGATTGAATAGATGTACTGCTACATAATATAATTTAGAACAATGTGTGCTATGCATGGTTATCCTAGCTATAGTGTTAAAATTTATGCCATTTATGATCTCACTCACAATGGATTAAATGAAAGTGTGACATGAGTAATGTTCATTTTGATTATGTGTTCTTTTATTTGCATTTCCATTTTGCTTTTTTATTCTAAGCTGATACGAAGGCACGACTGGTCAATTTTGATCGTTACTTCACATTGATTCCGTATTGTACCTGTTGGACCGGAAACGGCGACCAGAGGGGGGGTGAATGGGAGCTTTTAAAAAATTTCAGGCTAAAAACAGCCTTCGGTTTGGTTCTGTCTTCTGCGGAACAGGCTTCGAACACTACCTTCGAAGGTCTGGTTCAGAGGTACTTCGATAGCTCCGAACACAGGCTTCGCAGGAGCAAAAGTTCGAAGCCAAGAAGACTTCGCTCCACTAACAACCCTCAAAAATCTACTCTGCTAAGTCAGTGCAGGCTCCGCACACAGGGTGCTTCGAGCAGGCTTCGCACTTCACCCTTCGCAAGAGTGGACAGCCCTCTGAGGACTTCGACCAAGTACTTGTCAGCAGCAACTGGTGCTGTGCTTCGTACACGAAGGTCTACACGCACACACACGGACTTCACTAAGGGCTTCGACACAAGAAGCAAACGGGCCTCGATCAGGGCTTCGCTAGTAAGCAGCGAGGTCTTGCCTCCTGTTACACAGAGCGACAGCACACTGAAATACACACTTCGCACAGAAACAACCTTCGCCTAGACAGGCTTCGGTGCACTATAACTAGCGAGGTATGTAACGCGAGCTCAAGCAAAAAGCACAAAGAAGCAGGGCTTCGCCGCTTGAACAAGGAACACAAATAGAATTGAACTCTGGATGAATACAGCGAGGTATGTGGCTACAGGAGCTCAACAGTAAATGCTCAAAGTGTTAAATGTTACCTACCGAGCCCCCATATTTATAGCCCACAGTTCACCCAAAGGAAATGACTACACTACCCCTAGGGTTTACAAAGGATTTGTCTCTACAGAACTAAGGGGTACAAAAGGTAGTCCACCTTTATTCTGGAGGCTTCTCTGTCAGCTTTGCAGAGAGGACAGTGTCAGCCTTTTACAGAACAGACAGTGTCAGCCTTTGCAGTCTTTGACCTTCTGGAACCTCCCTTCGCACGCGAGGGTGCGGTAGCTTCGGCGAGAAGCCTTGAGCCTGATGGCCTTCGCTTCTCCGAAGATAGTCTCCGATACACTGACGGTTTTGAGCCGAAGCCATCAAAGCCCTTGGGCCTTCGCACCAACACCTCCGGAGTGGACCACCACGGCTTCGCAGCTTCACCCAGCTCGAACTCCGTCAGTCCGTGTACCGAAGCCATGCAAGCCGAAGCACCTCAAGTCAACCTTGCTCCGGAGCTAGCCTTGCTCCGAAGCCTTCCTCCCTCCGAAGCCCCACCTTCGGAGTACCACCCTTCGAAGTCCCTCCTTCGTCCAAGGCCTCCGCATGAAGCATTCCATGAGCCCTTCGTCGCAGTGCCTCTCCCCGAGCACACTCCTCGACGAGCCTCACCCGGACCATGCCTTCGATGCACCTTGACTTCTGAGACCTTCGTCGGGCACCTTCGAATGTCTCCCTCCGGAGCACACTTCGAATTCCTTGCCTCCGCAGAGGACTTGTTCCACCCAACTCCGAAGTCACTCCATCCGGAGTACCTTCGAAGTGCCTCACCTCCGAGGACTTTGTCTCGGAGTACCTTCAGCTGGAGCCACACTCCGCACTCTTTGCCTTCACCTGACACGCCTCGACCCGAGGACCGACCCGGACCACCTTCGCAGCCACCGTGACGGAGCTCCCCGCTCCCCTGGCATCAAGCCTCCCGCTTGACCCAGGTTCACCTGCTGCGAACCTTGTCCGTCGCCTCCGAAGTCCCTGCGCACCACAGACAAACAAACAAGTGTATCCAGTACTCCGGAGACCTCTCCGGGTTAGCAACCTCCGGTACACACTCCGGTGTACCGCCCAAAGTACCGAACCCTTCGGTACGAACCCAGTCATCATGTACTGTCGGACCCCTCCGACAAGCACACTCCGCTGCACAGCTTGCAGCAACAAGCCACCTAACACCCTTCGGTGAAACCACCTCCGAACACCCTTCGGAGGTACAACCTCCGAAACCCCTCCGGAGGTACCCTCCTCCGAACACCCTTCGGAGGTATCCTTAAAAATCCTGTCAATCACTCATCACAAAACACCGAAACCAACCCTTGGTTTCTCAATCTCCCCCTTGATGAGTGCATTGACAACCAAATCCAAGTCCAAGAAAAATTAAAAACTTTCAGCACACAAGTGACCATAAAAACTCACAAAAGAGCCAAAACATGTCACTTGACATCAGAATTTTCCTCCCCCTTTCTCACAAGAGTGAAAAAGCCCCTTCGGCAATAAAAACTCCCCTTGAGTTAAGTTTTCCCTTTGGCAGCAAAGAATCTTCTCCCCCTTTATGTCAAAGGATCTCCCTCTTTGAAAATTATACCCCTTGCGACGGAGACAAGGCAAGTAAATTTCTCCCCCTTTGGCAATGCAAGCATCAAGGAGCATGTAAAAGATGCAAAGCTTCGAAATGAGCAGAATTGCAAAGACATATGAAGCAAAAATATGCCAACAATAACACCAATGATCATGGGCTCAGCTCAAATTAATATTCTCTAAAAACATGATGACGCATGTGATTTGATCATTTTTGAAATAAAAGCATCACCACTTAGTCAAGAAAACTAGACAAGTAAAAGCAGGAACTGCGAACAGCTAGTCAATTTCTACTCTAGACAGACAAGTCTAGTTCAAATGGAGCAATGAAAGCAAACTTGATAATCAAAGAATTTTGTTGTTCTTTTCTTAATGCCAGGGGTTATTTGTTTGTCCACCTTATACTTTCCAATCAGGCCAAGCCTAGGTATGAAAACCATAAGAAGCTTAAGGCAATGATTTTGGCAAACACTACACTATTCCAGTTCAGACCAATGTGCAATGGTAAGCAGTCTAGAACAGGGTAGTGCGACAAACAAACCCACCTGGATCTTTTCACTTAAATCATGTAAATCATGGAGATGTTGATTTTAACTAAGTGAACCAATTGTTTGGCACTTTATGAATATCCATGAAAATGTAGAACAATTTTTCAAGTTGCAGTGTTTAGCATCCAATGAACAGTGTCTTGCTATCAAGCAGATAAAAGATAGCTAAAGCAGTCCCGCCTAAACATGCTAGATTAAAGACTAAGCAGTGAGCATGATTTGATTTTGAAAAGAAAACATCATGCACATGAATGTTTCAGATAGATTAAAAGAGCTGAGCTGTCATGATTGTATGAGTTACAGGCAGGCATATAAATGCAAAAGATGTAAATGCAATTTAGCACACATTTAGCAAAAGCATATCCATCTAAAACAGCTCCCCCTCACAAAATGCCGTAAGGGTGACAAATGCCAAGTTCCCCACGCAAGTAAGCAAATCGAGAAGCATCGAGGGGTTTTGTAAAAATATCGGCAAGCTGGTGTTGGGTATCAACATATTGAAGTTCAATATCACCCTTCTCATTGTGATCTCTGAGAAAATGATACCGCACATCAATGTGTTTGGTTCTGGAGTACTGAACCGGGTTGTTTGCAATACAAATAGCACTAGTGTTATCACAGAAAAGTGGAACACTCTTATATTCTAACCCGAAATCCCGCAAAGTGGAAACCATCCACAAAATCTGAGAGCAACAGCTAGCTGCAGCAACATATTCGGCCTCAGCCGTCGATTGTGCAACACTAGACTGTTTGCGGGAAGACCAGCAAACCAGTGAAGTACCTAGAAAATGACAGGTACCAGAGGTACTCTTCCTATCAATTCTACACCCAGCAAAATCCGCATCGGAATAACCTCGAAGACATAAAGATGAAGATGCTGAATACCATATGCCAAATTCAAGGGTGTGTTTGAGATACCTTAAGATGCGCTTAACCGCTTGGCGGTGCGAAGATCGTGGTGAAGCCTGAAAACGAGCGCACAGACACACTGCGAAGTTTATGTCCGGCCTCATAGCAGTCAAGTAGAGGAGGGAGCCGATCATGCTTCGGAACTCCTTCTGATCTACGGCTTCTCCATCTTCGTCAGGGTCCAATGCTACGGATGTAGCCATTGGAGTGGCGAGGGGCTTCGCATCTGACATGTCAAACTTCTTGAGCAGGTCCTTGGTGTACTTCGTCTGGTGGACGAAGGTACCTTGTTTGCTTTGCTTGATTTGCAAACCAAGGAAAAAGGTGAGTTCACCCATCATTGACATTTCAAATTCCTTGCTCATGGTATCTGCAAACTCGGCAACCAAAGCATGAGAAGAGCCACCAAAGATGATATCATCCACATAAATCTGCACTAGGAGGAAATCTTTGCCATGCTTGAGAGTAAACAAAGTTTTATCAACAGAGCCCATCAAATACCCTCGCTCAAGCAGAAAAGACTTAAGTCTATCATACCACGCCCGAGGGGCCTGCTTGAGTCCATAAAGAGCCTTATGAAGTTTAAGGACTTTATGTGGGTACTTGGGGTTTTCAAAACCAGGGGGTTGTTTTACATAAACATCTTCGCCTATGAAGTCATTAAGAAAAGCACTTTTGACATCAATTTGATAGAGTTTGAATCCTCGGGATGTCGCAAAGGCAAGCAAAATCCTAATGGCCTCAAGGCGAACAACAGGTGCAAAGTTTCAGTAAAATCAATCCCTTCTAGTTGAGAAAAACCCTGAGCTACAAGTCTAGCCTTGTTTCTAACTATAGTCCCATCCTCCCCTTGTTTGTTTTTGAAAATCCATTTTGTTCCAATGAAATGAACATTTGGTGGAGGATCAACTAAAGTCCAGACTTGGTTTCTCTCAAAATTTTCAAGTTCCTCATGCATGGCATTGATCCAACTAGAATCAGAAAGTGCATGACTAACATCTAAAGGCTCGAAAGAAGCAACAAAAGCAGCATTAGTGAAATGGGCATGTGAACGAGTTACCCTTTGATCAAGCTCACCAATGATCTGCTCGGGAGGGTGCATCCTTTGAACATGATGTGGAGCCTCGCGGCGGGATGCAGTCTCCCCCTCAACTTGTGCGTTGGAGTGGTCCAAGATGACCGATGTTGACGTAGTCGCTTCGGGACCTCGTGCCGAAGTAGTTGAAGCAGGGTCAGCTTCGGGGGTCGATGTCGAGGGTAGAAGGGGTTCATCCTCGAATTCTCCGGGATCTTCTTCTGCGAATAAGGTCTGTTCCATATCGTGTTCATTTGCCTGTTCAAAAGCAGAACTAACAGAGGGAGTTGATTCATCAAAAGTCACATCACATGACTCGATGACAGTGTTAGTCTCTAAATTATAAACACGATAAGAATGACCATGTGTAGTATAACCCAAAAAGATCCCGTCGGAAGATCGCGACTCAAATTTGTCCAAATTACCACGTTTTAGGATAAAGCATCGACAGCCAAAAACTCGAAGATGAGTAACCTTGGGCTGTCTCCCAAAACGCAGCTCATAAGATGTCAAATTTAAAATTGAGCGCAAGAAGATTCGGTTTGAGATGTAACATGCAGTGTTCATGGCCTCAGCCCAGAATTTTCTAGGAGTCCTATGCTCATCAAGCATCGTCCTAGCCATCTCAACCAAAGTGCGGTTCTTCCTCTCAACAACACCGTTTTGTTGAGGAACCCGCGGAGCAGAGAATTGATGTTCTATGCCATGCTCCATGCAAAAGTCAACAAAGAGACTATTTTTGAACTCGGTGCCATTATCGCTTCGAATGAATTTTAATGCACCTGGGAGTTCAGTGAAAAGTCTCAAAGCCAAGCTCCGAAAGTGTGAAAACACTTCATCCTTGCTGGCAAGAAAGAAGACCCAAGAGTAGCGAGAGAAATCGTCGACAATTACTAGAACATACCACTTGCCGCCTAAAGAACTAACCCGAGAAGGACCTACAGTGTCCATGTGGAGAAGTTCTCCGGGTTGTTCAGTCATCACTGTGGTGACTGGCGAATGCGAAGCGGCAATCATTTTTCCATGTCGACAAGGAGCGCAAACTAAATTCTTCTCAAACTTGAGCTTGGGCAATCCTCGGATCAGACCTAGGGCGCTCAGCCGAGCGAGCAATTCAAAGCTCATATGCCCTAGTCTCCTATGCCACTTCCAAAGCTCAGATGTCGAATGTGCAACAAGACAATGAGAAGAACCAGACGACTCTGAAAAATCAGCTCCAAAAACTATCCCAACTCTAAAAATCTTACACACCACAATGCCATCAGAATTGAGTACTTGCGAAGTATCGCGATGGAATCGCACTTCGAAGCCCTCATCAAGCAACTGAGATACAGACAGCAAATTGTATCCCAGGTTCTCAACCAAAGCAACATCTTTGAGAGTGAAATTCGAATTAATTCTTACCACACCTTTACCTTTCACTCTACTCCTTCGATTGTTTCCGAAGGTGATATGTTCCCTTTGCTTGGTTGTGGTGAGGCTGGAGAACCAAGCTACATCTCCGGTCATGTGGCGCGAACAACCGGAGTCCATGATCCACGTGCCCTCCAAGCCTCGATCTGTCACCTACACACGATAAGAATGTCTCGATCGCTCAGTGCTGGGGTGAGTAAAATAATGACGAGGCATCCAGCACTGAGTGACACGAGTAGTAGGCACAGTAAAAGCAGACGGTGTACGCACATAATAATCAGAATGATGCAAAGTGCGAGGTCTACCTACATGCTGTGAACGAACAACATGTCGAGGTCTCCTTCTCTGACGAGGTACAAATCTGCTAGCCCGAGGTCTACCATCATATGGAACATGGTGAAGACCTCGAGGAGCAAAACCTCTCCGAGAAGCACGAGGAGCCTCAAAAGCAGGACGATAGTACATCTCAGACTCATGCATACCTAAAGATGGGTAATGCATGTCCTGATAACTCATCGCATGTGCGCGTCGCTCATCCTTGATGCGACGAAAACAGAACCCAACCAAATGACCCGCCCGCTGACAATAAGAACAATGGAACACTCTCCTAGGGGCACTCTCATGGGTCACAGGAGCAACTCTCACAGGCTCCTTAGGTTTCTTCTGTGTGGTTTTCTTGGGAGGATTTTCTTGGCAGGAGGAGTGGTTTTCTTTGGTGAAAGGGTAGACTTTTTGGCTGATGAGGTGTCTAACAGAGCTCTCTCTTTCTCTAGGGTAGTGGGAGAGGTGAAAACAGTTTTGATCTTACTGTCTGAAGGTATCCTCTCAAAACCCAAACCTAGAGCTACCCCTGCTCTGTCAGCACACAACTTGGTCTTGGCCAAGAGCAAATCCATCCTACCCTTTCCCTCAGTGCATTTATTAACCACAGAAAGAATGTATTCATTTTCTGACATGAGGTTCTCAGCTCGCTCTCTAGCAGTGCCTAGCTGGTCCTTAAGGGTGATGCAAGTGTCACAAACAGGTTGCACATCCTTAGAACTACCGGCCCTCTCCAATCTAGCCTCTAAATCATGAACATGCTTATCACGTAAATTAATGCTATCGCGTAATAAAGAGCAGTTCATGCAATCAATAATATCATGAGGTCTAGAATCCACCTCCAAAAGCTGCTTCTGTGCAATCTCAAGCTCAGAAAGAGTTTGAGCATGAACAGAACGCAACTGAGCAAGCTCACTCATGACGACAGAACAGGACTCACATTCAGCATCATCAAATTTAGACTTAAGCATGGCATATTCAGTAGAAACATTTTCTAGCCTAAGTCTAAGGTCTTTTCTTTCTCTAGCGGCTTGCACAAGTAATCTATCCTGACCAAGCACTACTTCATTCAGCTCATCTAATTTAATTAGTAGCTGGTCAGATGATAGGTTTACCTCAGATGAGTCAAGCTCATCGCCGCTGTGATCGCTGTCGGCCATGAAGCAAAGGCCGGTGAAGTCTCTTCCCTTCTTGTCCTTCTTGTCCTCCTTTCTTGGGGACTCCTCCTCAGAGCTCGACTCCTCAGTTGAGGACGTGTCGATGTCGCTGAGAGCAGCAACAAAGGCTCTGGAAGCGGCCTTGGCTACTTTCTTAGCCATCTTGCCGCGCTTGCCCTTCACAAAGGGTTTCCTCTCCTTCTTGTGGTATTTGGGGCGCTCACTCTCATCTCTCTTTTTGAGCTTAGGGCAATTAGCCTTGATGTGAGAGGTGTCACCGCATTCAAAACAACCACCAAAACCACTTCTCCTCTGATCCGTCTCTCATGATGAAAACGGGTGAACCTCCGGGCAATGAGAGCAAGCTCATCATCAGCTAGAGTGTCCACCTGCTCCTTTGTGACGGAGACCAGGAAGACAAAGCAAACCATCTGCAAAAACACAAGTACCAGATGTGCTTGGTTCTGCAGTGGTGCCACGGCTAGTGCTAGAAACCAATGCCAATGGCTGTGGCAAAGAGCTTCTGTGCACAGCAAGAGATGCCTTGGCAATCTCTGTGGACTTCAGCTTGCTAAAAAGCTCGTCACAGGTCAATGTGTCATAACCTGTGGACTCCTCAATGCTGGATATCTTTACTTCCCATATATCATGATCACTGTAAGCAAGCGTCCCGTTGGATCGCAAGTTACTCACTATTGCGTCAAAGCGAGAAAACATGGCATCTATAGATTCACCAGGTGCCTGCACAAATAGTTGATACTGTTGATTGTATGTGCTTTGGCGCCTGGCCTAATCTGAGTAGAGCCCTCATGAAAGACAGTGAGTGTTGTCCAAATTTCCCTAGCAGTCCTAAGGTGTTGTATCCTATCGAACTCACTTCTACTCAAACCAATGAACAGTATATTTCTTGCCTTGGAATTGGCATTATACTGATCCTTCTCAGTCTGAGAGGTGCGAGTCTCAGGGATGGAGTATTGTGACTCCACAATCTCCCAAATTGCATTCCTTGGCTTAACAAGTAAGCCTCCATGCGCACCTTCTAGTATGCAAAGTCTGTTCTATCGAACAGAGGAATTTTACTGCCTCTATCCATGTCGCCAACAGATCACAAAACCGGTTAAGGTCAACTAGTGATCTTAACCTGCTCTGATACCAATTGTTGGACCGGAAACGGCGACCAGAGGGGGGTGAATGGAGATTTTAAAAAATTTCAGGCTAAAAACAGCCTTCGGTTTGGTTCTGTCTTCTGCGGAACAGGCATCGAACACTACCTTCGAAGGTCTGGTTCGGATGGTACTTCGATAGCTCCGAACACAGGCTTCGCAGGAGCAAAAGTTCGAAGCCAAGAAGACTTCGCTCCACTAACAACCCTCGAAAATCTACTCTGCTAAGTCAGTGCAGGCTCCACACACAGGGTGCTTCGAGCAGGCTTCGCACTTCACCCTTCGCAAGAGTGGACAACCCTCTGAGGACTTTGACCAAGTACTTGTCAGCAGCAACTGGTGCTGTGCTT